>JAFBJT010110932.1:0-10870 GCA_016785325.1 Chascanopsetta lugubris
CCCCCGCACTCTCCTCCTCCTCCTCCTCCTCCTCCGACCCTGCTGGGGCCGAGGCCGACACAGACAGACGAGCCCACCCTCTGCCACGGCGCTGCGGTGCCGTCCGCCACCACAGCGCTCAATACAAGAACAACAGCAACAAACATATTATTGGATTTGTTGAGTGCTGGAGTGAAGAAATGAATAAAGAGGAAAACAGGGGGAGTTAATTCGGTGACACCTCAGTGAGCAGTGCTGAGAGGGCAGCTTTTATGATTATAAACTTTGAAGAAAAAACTTTAATTACACTGTAACTGCAGGTTTGTTGTTGTTTCCAGATGTTGGTATGATGTTTATTTGTATTTTTTTTTAACACAATGCATCATCGCCACCTCTAAGAATGTACACATGCTTTGTCTACAGACCAAGGATGCGTCATTGTCTCTAATGGTAGGCGTGTGTGCTAGTTTATGTTTATCTTTGTGTGTGTGTGTGTGTGTGTGTGTGTGTGTGCGTGTGCTTGTGTTCATGTCGGCCTGGGATGATAGCAGATGATTAAGGAGTGGCTGCTCTGTTGACATGAGATACTAATGAGGATGAAATGAGAAGGTCAGGGCTTGTCTCCAGGAGGGGGGACACTAACACCGCCCCCACCCACCCCACACACACATCCTCCTCCACCCCCACCCACCCTCCCCCTCTCTCCTCTTCTCTCCCCATACACTCCTGGTCGGCGAATTCTCTTCATCAACACAGGCCCGTACATAAACACCACCATTTTACTGAAGAGGTGTTTCTGTTGACTGACCCAGAAGTGATCGCATCGATTCGTTGGGATGTTTTTGCATCGATAGCATTATCGGATTAAGTTATTAAGACTTTTGTACAAAGTCATTGTCACCACCACAGAAAATGATGTAATGATGATTCATGTAATGTTCACAATAGGCTTTAGCTGCTCGTTAGCAACCTATTTAGTAAACAAAACCATCAGAAATCATGACTCGGCTATTTACGGACTTTGTTTTTCATATAGAAAAAGAAAACAACGAAGTCCTCATGGGCTCGTGTTAACTGCAGAACTTACTACACCCATTTACTTTGAGACAAGGGAACAGAAAGTGACACCGTGTTAACGTACACTTCCGCATGGTAGGACTCAAAGCTACAACTCTTCATTAGCAGCCAACAATCACAGCGTTATGATGTTGTTTTGAGCGAGGGCAGCCTATATCTAGGGACTTCCATTTATTTCTGTACAGCAGGGGTTTCAAACATAAGGCCTGCGGGCCAGAACCGGCCCGCCAGAGTTGTTATATTGTTCATTTATTAGTTTGAATGTGGACGCAGAGTATTGTCATCAGATTCACATCTGTAGTTGTACTTTTTGTGCTAAAACAAAGGGAAACGTTTGCTAGAAGTC
The DNA here is from genome assembly GCA_016785325.1 of Chascanopsetta lugubris. Lineage (NCBI taxonomy): Eukaryota > Metazoa > Chordata > Actinopteri > Pleuronectiformes > Bothidae > Chascanopsetta > Chascanopsetta lugubris. Next base: position 1,403 of record JAFBJT010110932.1, read on the forward strand.
ATGCTATGATTATAGCAGTTGAGATCAAATTTGCCCGTATGCGGCCCCCGAACTAAAATAGGTTTGACACCCCTTGTATAGGGTCTAAAACAATTCCAAGTGTTAAATGTCTTTCGTCACATTAGAATGAAACATCTCATCAGTAGGACACGTAGGGCCAATGGAAATGGATTCTAAAAAGGAACAGAACATACATTTTCAGACATTTCACACGGGCAATTGATTCATGGCTCAACTTCCTCTGCTGCGGGCCACCTACAGAAACTAAAGCCAGCTGTCAGTCATCACCACCCCCCCCCTCCACCCCCTCACCCCTTCTCCTTCCACCCCCGTCAAAAAGACTTATGCAGCGACAGAGGAATGTAATGATGGAACATCCAGACAAAGGTAGGAGTGATGGCTGCCCAGCGATGCAGCGAGGCGACCTGTGTGAGTGCAGGCGAGCTCTTATTAATGGAGGTGTGAGGGTCTCTATCAGCATAGTGAACTGTTGACCCCGACATGGGGAAGGAAGTGCTCGGCCAGCTGCACGCCATTTTTCATCTCTCTGATAGACCCCTCTCCCTCACACGGGGGGGGGGGGCTTAAAAGAGAGGGGGGGTAAAGGGGTGTGTCCGATAACACCAAGAAGTTGACTCTGTGAAGTGTGGCAGAGTGTTAGATGGAGGCCTCCTAAGCCGTGACCCCTGTGATTTTAAAGAGCGCCCAGTTCACCTCGTTAATCAAAGGCTGATGCGTATCACGGTGCACCGCCCCCCACACACCCCCACCCCACCCCCTCTTTTTACTCACACCCTAAACCCCACCCAAGCCACATCTATGCTGCACTTGATCATCACAATGAGGATCCTCATGTATAGTTCAGAACACCACATGGGGGGGGGGGGGGCGGGGGGGGGGGGGGGGGGCGTGATTTTTAAGTGTGTTAATGTCAATCGATAAAAGGTGCAAATAGGGGTCAAGATCACAGCCCATAAAAAGCATTGAAAGATGTGCTGGTTTATAAGACATTATAACCACTGATGCGTTATATCAGCACCCATTACAGAGGAGCACCCCTTTCACACATCAGTCTGTTTATAGGTCAGGGAAGCAAATGTGAAAAGAGGTTGTATATTAGATTTGTTTGTCTGATTAGGGTTGATTTTTTTTTTTTTTTACCTGGAATACATAAACCAATGACTTTGATATGTGACATATGAGCAGTCACACTTAGCACTATGGCTGTATTAGTTTAAGGTAAAAAGTCCAAATAGCTAATACAGAAATTGCAGATTCACCATTTGGCCACCATGTATTTATGTCTCGTGTACCAAGTTCCTCTAGTTGATCCATGGGCACAAGCTACTCATCAGTACTGTTGCATTGTGGGTGACATAGGCGTCAAGTTGTGACAGACAGACTGTTTTGTGAAACCGTCATGCGATAGTACCTGTGACCCATTTATAACCATAAAGTTAAAGGTGCTCTGGTATCACCACGAAGGCCTATGAGGCCTGAATGAATTAGTTTTGCAATGATCAGCGAATTGATCAAACATAGTATTTTCTTTTGTTCAATGAAAACACCACACCTCACAGAGACAAAAGACCTAATAATAGAACTCACGTGCAAATTGAACTTGAGGCTTAATGTGTTGTTGGCATGCCACTTCTTTTCCTCCCGGGCATTTCCTCTTCCTCCTGAAATGAACAATAGAGGCAGTTGTGGAATTTGCTTTCAAACAGAGAAAAAGTGACTGAAAGTATTGTGAGATTTTTTTTCTTTTTTCTTTGAGGTCAGGTGTTGCAAAGATTCCAATATTAACACCTAGAATAAAACACAAAATGAACGTTATATTCAGAATGAATGGAACTGTGTTCTACTCTGCAGTCGCACTGACTCTTGCTTTACTCCGGCGCGATGGCTCTCGCTCGCTGTTTGGTCAAGAGTAAGGGAGGGAGAGAGAGGAAGAGGAAAAATGAGCCTGCCAGTGGTTAATTGAGCATACAGATTCCTAATGTGTCAGGCGGTGGCCTCGCAGATGAGGGATGGCACATTTTTTTCCCCCCTTTTTTTCCCCCCACAACGCATCTTCCTTTGTTTCCTCTTTAAGCCCTAATGAAGTCGGCCTTCCAGTCACCACCTGGGCCGGACGCCGCGACACCAGAGAGACTCTCACATCCCCATTCACAAAGTCTGACAGCATGTCATCATCCAACCCGCTACTACCACCCTGCGCGCGCGCACACACACACACACACACACACACACACACACACACACACACGCGCGCAATGACAAAACACGAGCTAAAATGCTTGTATGCACACACTAGCGAGACCTTTGTGATAATCTCACACTCGGGGCTGATGTTTACAGCATATTCATTACAAAAGCCGCAGACCTGTTTATTTTTACTGTCTCAAAACAGCTAGCATCCATTACACAATTTGTTTTTTTTTGTGTCTCATGCTTGTCTTTTCTTTTTTTTTTTTTTCCGACATGCCTTTAGGTCACCCACTAATGAGCTTAACACTGTGGAAACGTGGAAGCGATTAGAAGAGGCTTGGCTGTTTGAACAACAGGGTGATGATATTGTGCCTTTATGATTACAAACATTTATATCAACGCAAACAGGCAGAGCTGCTCGTCTCCGTCTCGCCGGGCGAACTCACACGGGGTTACGTGTGTGTGTGGGTGTGTGTGTGTGTGTGTGAGACTACAGTGAATGATGGCGGCCGCCGTTGGCCGTCTCGCACTCCCTTCTTCTCCTTGTTCTGCTTTTGCAAGGTGGCTCCCAACTTCCTTCAGCGCCTCCCGCCTCTGTTGCGGCGGCAGCGCGGGCCAAGTGGTTGTGGTCACCCAAACATGTTCAAGGTGCTCCGCCACCATATGTTTGCTCATTGGGGAGCGGAGCGGGGAAGGGCTGGACTCCATGACCTTCACCCGGGTTGAGCAATGAATACTCCAGGCTCCGCTCACTTGGGTTCATGCCAGGTGAACACAAAGCTCCAGCATCCCAGACATGAAATGGGAGCTCGCCAGGCATTTGACAACTGGAGGTGGAGAACGAGAGCGTGAAGGTGGGGAATAGTCAACTTTCTGGCACAGAGGCGGCGAGTTTGTTTCAATTAGAGCCGGAACCGGCAGAGGGCCGCCGCACACTGTCGGGACGATGGGGGGAAGTAACAGCGCGTACGTCGTGCTAATCGTCTTAGTATTGAGAAGTCAACGTTTTTCGGTGATCTTCTCTACAGGGCTATGAGGTAATTTTATTTCTTACCAGGCCTGACACACGCTCCTTTAAATCAAAGTCCAACTTCCATTTTTCACTTGTTTCATTATGTACATATCGATTCCTCCTTTTAAGAATATTCCGCAGTGGACGTTTCCGACAGCGTCGCGGCAGAACTGCCTGAAATAGCGTGAGCAGTTCCCTCTTTTAGTTCTGTCGGTCGGAGGTGAAAGCGATGCGGCTTATTCAAGTACCTTCTGCTCGAGTCTGTTAATAACCAACTGTAAGATTTAGTTTCAATTCTGAAACGTTTAAGTTTCAGGTCTTGGTCAGAGCCATAACACAGTAGAGAAACAGTATAAATACACTCTTTAGAGTTGATAGTGGGGTTAGGGTTAGGGTAGGGGCTCGGGTTAAGGTTGAGGTTTGGGGTTTTATTTTGTCATGTTTGCAACATGACGCATTTGTCCAAATGTATGCATGTTTTATAGATTGAATGAATTTGATCATCTAAAAGTGCTTATTAGATCCAAATCTAACATGAGAGGGAGACAGGAGCAGTTGAATTATAATTCTACAATTGTGTAGTCATTCATTTTTTCTAAGGCTGTAAAACTCTTACTTAAAATGGACCACTTTGACTCATTTTCACAAAATGAAACTTCCTCATATGGCATGTATTTCATTATTTATACCTGTGATCTTTTTGTCTGTTTTGTTTCAACCTCTTTTAGCTGATTGAGCCTGTGCTGATAACGCAGAATGTCACGACGGGGTCAACCAGGGATGTTTTGGAGTGAAAAGGCTCTGAGGGAAAATGTCATTACTCTCTCATGATCATTTAAACATGTGCTGGCATTTATCCTGGTGGTCCATGTCCGAGCACTAATGACAGACTGTTGTTATTAGTGGACTGAATCAGAGCCAAAGGCATGCCCACCCAAAACTTTAATCCTCTAATGCCACATTCTCCGAAGAATAAATAAATAAATAAAAGTATACACCATATGTAAAGTTAGTGTTTCTTCAAAGTAACACAACATGTATTTGACATCTTTCACCCACCATCAAACTTTTTATTAAGATTAATTATGAATACAACCCCATTTAAATTATGGAATGACTGCTGTCACTTACACCCCCCCCTCCCCCCTGCACACACACACACACACACACACACACACACACACCACGCTCCCCTGATTTCAGATGGATAGATGTTTGGGGGGGGGGGGGGGGGGGGGGGGGGGGGGGGGCGGAAAGTGGGGGGGGGGGGTCGGAGGAGGGGGGGGGGCTGAAATGTATAATCTCCTGAAAAGAATGAGGCCCTCTGGGAATTTGTCAAAGTGGCCCCTCTCTGCACTGAGGCCGGGGGAAGAGCGGGTGAGTGGCTGGTGCTGGTGCTATAGTGTGGTGTGTGTGTGTGTGTGTGTGTGTGTATTGGACCAAGGGGGCAGGTGGGGGTGGGGGGCGGGGGGACTAAAACATGTCCACTCCACACTGTAACCTGAGTCAGAAGGGGGCCAATCTGTCAAATAATTAGCTGTTGCCCGGCACAAAGGTTTTATTTGCAGGAATTTCATCGCGGCAGGATTGAATAATATGTCTGTGTATTGTGTGGGGTCATGGGAACATCATCTCTTTACTGGTGGCCCATAAAAGACGGCTGAATGATAATGAGAAAAGGCTCCGGTAATTCAATTCCTCAAGCTTTGGTTTCCATCTCTCTCCCTCTCTAACCCCCTCCTCCTCCTCCTCCTCCTCCTCCTCATCCCTCCCTCCCACCACCACCACCACCACCCCTCTCTGTCCCTTTCTCTCCGCTCTGCTAATTGCGGAACTTCATGTTGACGCTGAAGTGGCTTTATTCCGCGCAGAGGAAAACATGCGGCCACGCATGAAAATAAAGGAAGCGTTCATGTCTAATGTTTCTTTTCTTTTTTTCATCAGCCAGTGTGAAATTCACGAAAGAACAGTTAGTACCTCAAGGCCTCGACAGACTGAGATGGAAAGTAAAAGACGGATGATTAAAGTGAGTGTAAACGAACGTATGAAGAGATAAACTCGCGACAGATTCTATAAACGTGTTTTTTTGAATACCTTTGATATTCTATGCAGGCTCTTTCTACCTCCATATTGATTTCTGAAAACATAAATGAATAGATAATCAGCAGCATGTGCCTCCCCGCTCCCCAACCCACCAGCTCAGTTGTCTTTCTGCACGTTGACCCCTGACCTCTGCGAGCAGCCAAGCAGGAAGTGGATAGTGTTAAAAGGGATTGATTGGTTTGTGGTCTATAGATGATTGTTTATATCATTCCATACTGGAGGTTTGACCCTCGGCGACCCCTCTGCGGACCAATCCGCGGAGAGCCGTGACCCGCGTCCATTTGCAACGGCGCTAATTAGCTTTGACGGGCCCCGGGTTTGCGTGTGGGGCTGTAAAACGAAGCCCTGCAGTGCCCTGATTGAAGAAAGACACGGCGCGGCTACTCCCGCTCCGTGCCCAGCGTTTCCCCCTCGCCGAATGTCAAACACATTAAACTTAATGTACCAGCAAATCCCACTCAATTATTTGTATGTTGCTGAGTTGTGTGCACATGTGTGTTTATGTGCGTGTCTGCCGGCCCTAAATGCCTGCTTCATATGTCGGTGTATGTTCAGCTGTCTGAGCACACTCGAGCATGCGGGTGTTTACACGTGAGCAGGGCCAGAGACCCCGGCGCTGCCGTGCGTCCGTGTCGGACCCAGGGTTACACACCGCGCAACACGCGTGCGGCGCGAGCGGCGCGGAAACTTGCTTGTAAGTCAAATAATTGGATTACTGCGTCCTGCGATCGCGCTAATTATAATGAAAGCAAGTTTACAATTTTCCAATTATTATTCTATGCCTATTCTGTTCCCCCTTAATAAAGAGGAGCACTGATGCAAAACAAAATGCTAGGGACTCCATTTCCTGCCTGTGCCTTAGAGCTATTCAGAGATGAGGGATGTGCCCGCCCTCCAAATATCAGCCCCAGTGCCCTGCAGAAAACATCCGACTGCACCCAACACACACACGGATGCAGGGGCGCATTTCCGCCATGTACAGAATTGAGAGGAATTCTTTGAAATTGTTTTTCTTATTAAAAAAAAAAAATAAAATACTGTCGGACAAAAATACATATCATGTGTATGTGCTTTGGTCTCCCGTGCGTCCTTGGTTACCGGGCATCAAATTGACATGAGTCACTCACTCTGCCTCTGACAAATCATTGTATTAAATCTCCTCCCCTCACAATACACACATGCACTCACACACACACACACACACACATACAGACACACACACATGTGCCACTCGGTATCAGTCGCTCATACGTCTCGCTGCCCTGCCTGTCACTCTCTGACCAAACTCCCCCCGGATCACAGTACATCTGACAGTATTTCATCTCGGATCTGAGGATAAGTGAGAGGATTTGGGTTCAAGCCGCAGAGCTTAGCATGAAAACGCTGCTCGGCGTGAAAAGCTGAGGGTTTACACTATACGTGGGATTCCCCCCTCACCCTCTTGCTATCTCTCTCTCTCTCTCTCTCTCTCTCTCTCACCAACACTGGCCGACTCCTACAGAAGCTAAATGCATAGTTATTCTATCAGCCGACTCAGAGGGGAACACAAAAGGAAGTGTTTTAATTAAGCAGAACCCAGGGGCTTCGGTTTTACCATAATCACATGGCGGGTGAGACGGAGAGAGAACAAGCTGGGATCAGGGAGAAACTGTAATGTTTGACGTTATTGCGCTGATGTTATTGCAGTAATTAAATATAATGCACCGTGTTCTACCGGCTGTGATAAGCTCCCTCACAGTGGTATTCAGATTTTCCCAAAGATGAATATTATGTTTATTCATGACGGAGTGGGGGCTCCGCAACATCTGCTCGGAATGGAATGTGAAGAAAAACTCCTTCATCATGTAATCCAGTGTTTATTATTCGAGGCCGGTGGGGTGATCATACAGGTCAGCAGCTAATGCATTAGCAGCAATGCTTTTTTAACGGTAAGCAAAATACAGTATTTTCTTATTTCTGACAGCTGTCGAGTCATCTTAAACAATAACATTCTCCAGAACATGAATGTGTGTGCGAAGCCTGACGCAGCATTTATTATTGTGGTAAAAAAAACAAAAAAAACATACATTGTTGCACTCTGCCATATTCATTCATCACCATGGGAAGAAAAAAAAGGTTTTGTAAGTATTTTATTTCATTATTTTTTATTTGCCCTTTTTTTCCCCTTCCCATTTTGAATCCCTTTTCTCTCAGATACGTAGAAGAACCTTTGGTAGCATGGTTATAAAAACTCCAAAGGTGTTTTGTAAAGTCAATATTATAAAAGTGCTTAATCGAGAAGACAACAATCCATACATTCAGGTGATTATACACTCATTACGTTTCACAATTAAACAGTCCAAGAACAGACCTGCTTGGTTCTAATCTTTTAAACAGATGTCTTCAAATGTGTGTGGTATGACGTTGGTTAGCATGGACTGATGCATGCTGAACCTGTGTGTCTCTGTGTGTGTAGCAGAGTTTGTTACAACACACTTCTGACAGACTCTAATAACAGGTGAAGGGGGAGCGTGAACCCCCTCATCCTCCCACCCAAACACACACACACACACACACACACACACACACAAACACACACACACACACACATACACACACATAACTGCAGCCTAGGTTAACCCTGGAAATAAAGAAATAAAGGCATTACATGGAGAACCTGAGGAGAATCCTGAATGCCAGTTGCTGGTAGGGGAAAGATGGATTGCCTGAATTCTCCACCAATCACCAAACAACACATTGGCTGGAGCATTGATTGATGAAGTATTTAAGTCGTCAATCTCACATCACCTGCTTTTCTTCTCTCTCTTTCGCACCAGTGGCCGTAGAAAAGCTATGCTGTGTCTGCAGATCAGATGAACCCTGACCAACAAGGGGAAACTTTGCAGATTTTCAGCAAAGGTTGATGCTGGAGGCAGAATCTAGTCATAAACATGGACCACCCTCGAGATGGTATTTTGCCTTTTTTTTAAATCTATTTTGTTTATTATACATCTCAGACAGAGGTGTCAAACTCCCTTTAGTGCAGGGGCCACATACGCTCCTATTTGATCTCAAGTGGGTCGGACCAGTAAAATCATAGCACAAAAACCTATAAAGAAAAAGCAAAAACAATTCCAATATTTCCCTTTGGTTTGGTGCCAAAAAGTACAAGTACATTTTGAAAATATTCACTTTTATCATTTTACAAAAAACAAATTTGCAGTCTTGACACCTTGCAATGTAATCTGATGGGCCGAATTCAACCCCCTGGCAGCCCAGTTTTGGCCCATGGGCCTTATGTTTACCACCGTTGCCATAGACAGACACAGTTACAACATGTTTCGCAATTTGCCTCAAGTCACTGTTGCAGTCTTCATGGTTGGCGCTGGCACTAGAGTCTCAATTGCTTGGTCTATTCAACCAGCCCATTTTAGAGCAGTTCCATTGGAAACATGGTCCTGTTCCAATACTCTTCATGTAGAATGGAGGCAGAAGCAGTGGCAAAATGAACAATCACACTCGGAGCTTCTGTTCTACCTCTGTCCTCTGCTTCAAGATCGTTTCTGACATGCTGTTATTTAATTCTGCTTTTGCCGTCTCAAAATTCGCCTCTGGTCACAACAGCCTTGCCTTGAATGCTTCCTCTATCCAAACGGCCATTTTCCAAAAGTACGGTCCACCACACCTCCATCGCCACACAGCAGCCTTTCACCACTTTGCACTAAAGGCCTGGGTGTAATGCATATCAGTCAGCCCAATATTATTGATCACAAATCATGATTAACAATGATAATACTGATGAAAATGGAACATTAGCTCTGACCCCTGACCTTATTTGCAGACCTCTTTGTACTCTATGATGTATTCAATATCATAATCATGCTTGAGTACACTTGGTTTGAGCGAGCGGGGCCGCTGGGATCAATGGGCCTCGTGCGCCCATGAGCAGAGAGAAAGCCTCACACCTGCACATATTGTGTTGACAGTGCATCGGAGAGCAAACACAGAGCCCTTGTCTTGTGGAGCTGAAGATCACCATTGATCCGCCGGTTAACCTATTCTCCTGCATCAGTACAGCGGCAAACCCTCGGAGGGAAGCCGCCATCCCCAACCCAACCCCCCCCCCCCCACCCCCACCCCAAAGCCTGGCCATTGTTTCCCCT
>JAFBJT010110933.1:278-26158 GCA_016785325.1 Chascanopsetta lugubris
GGGGGGGGGGGGGGGGGGGGGGGGGGGGGGGGGGGGGGGGTGACACACACGCACAGCAATGCATTCTGGGAGCCTCAGTCGACCACAAACCTGAGCCGAGGTTTAATTTCAGGGCAGTCCTCACGCGTCTCACCCCTTCACCTACCCTCACCCCCTCACCCACCCTCACCCCCTCACCCACCCTCACCCCTTCACCCACCCTCACCCCCTCACCACCCTCACCCCCTCACCCCCTCACCCCTCCAAGACGGACACCCACAGCTGTTACTCACCCCGGCTCCACCGTGAGCCTCAGGTCGAGTTCAGAAAGGTGTGTGTGTGTGTGTGTGTGTGTGTGTGTGTGTGTGAGTGAGGTGAACAGTGATGATGAGGTCACAGCCTTATGCTGTGACCTCTCCCACATGTGGAGAGAGGATGTAATCAGAGTGTGGAGGAGCATTAAAGGTGCAGTGCGTCAGATACATGAGGAATCATACTGATGCTGAAGCCGGGTGTTGACCCCATGACCTCATGCCATCAAGGTGCGTGCTCTACCACTGAGCTACACACACCCACTAAGTTCAGCCATAATTACGCATTCCAAAGAAACTCAACAAGACGTTAAACTAGTAATGATCTGCAGTGGCGCCCCCTACAGGACACAACCCAAAGAAGAAGATCGGAGCGGTGGTTCTCCATCAACCTCCGTCGGATCAATTAGCATATGTAAACAAACGGTGCCGGTCTTCTCCCTGTGAATCTACAGGGCTTCATCGCCCCCTACTGTGAAGGAGTGCAAATGGACGACACTCCGATGCAATAAACAGGCCCTCCAAAATAAAAGCATGGCAGCCACTTTCTTTTTCCAGTCAAAGGGCCGCGACCCGCGTTTGGGTCCTGGCCCTCCGGTCGAGAATCACTGGATCAGAGGACCATGAAAACGTAGATAACATCACCTGAAATCACGCGCACTGCACCTTTAATTTCGTTCTCGTTGTTTGTGTTTCCTCGCAGGTGCTGTGTGCTGTGTTGAGCCGTGGAACCAGGATCCACATCGTCCTCCGGGATCCACATCGTCCTCCGGGATCCACATCGTCCTCCGGGATCCACATCGTCCTCCAGGATCCACATCGTCCTCCGGGATCCACATCGTCCTCCGGGATCCACATCGTCCTCCGGGATCCACATCGTCCTCCAGGATCCACATCGTCCTCCAGGATCCACATCGTCCTCCGGGATCCACATCGTCCTCCGGGATCCACATCGTCCTCTGGGATCCACATCGTCCTCCGGGATCCACATCGTCTCGCGAAGCCGCCACATCGACGCACCCGACTTGCCCCAGACGCCATCTTTGAACGTTTCAGCCGGAGTTTTGGGCCCAGCTGAAGGAAACGCGCGCGAGAGGAACGCGATGGCCCCGAAGAGGAAGGCCCCTCGCCCCAAGAAGCCCGCCACGGAGACCGAGGCCCCGGTGGTCATGGAGACCCTGCAGAGCCAGCTGAAGGTGGAGAGCAAGGGCGACGGCGTGGTGGTGATGGAGAGCGGCGTGAAGAAGATCGAGCAGATGGCGGCGCTGGACATCGCGCAGCTCAACAGCCTCAACCTGCCGCTGCCGCTGCCCGTCATCAAGCCCGGGGAGCGCGGCCTGGGGCTGGGCAGCGAGCTGACGCGCCCCCTGCACGGCAGCGCCCTGCTGGAGGAGCTGAGCAAGATGCGGCAGGAGAAGTGAGTGGAGGCGCGAGAGGAGGCGGGGTCCGGGGTCGCGTGCGAAACGATAGCGTAGCGGCACTGTGGGGAATTCCTAAACGATACTACAAAATAAAAGCGCGCGTCCCACGCGGGGAGACGGACCGAGGGGCCGAAGGGGGGTTTTGTGGTTGCGGGTCTTCAGAGGGGAGAACTGATGTGTCTTGGTTCCGCAGGTTCCTGACGGACCTGGAGTTGGCCTGCAAGACCAAGGCCTTCGACGTGCACAAGCTGGTCATCTCGTCCGTCAGTCAGTACTTCAGGGAGATTCTGGCCAAGGACCCGAGCATGAAGCGCCTGGAGCTGCCGTCGCTCTCACCTCTGGGTAGGAGAACACCTGCGCCGCGTGCCCACCTCCTCCCGCGCGGTGCGCGCGGCGCCGCGTGCCCACCTCCTCCCGCGCGGTGTGCGCGGCGCCGCGTGCCCACCTCCTCCCGCGCGGCGCCGCGTGCCCACCTCCTCCCGCAGCTTTTCGCCAGAGTGCCGGTGCGTAGCTCCTCCCCGCTGCTTCCCGGTTCATCCGAAAATGGGCAGAGAGGCGGAGCACAGAGAGCGTTTGGGGTGGGAGGCCCACGTGGGCTGTCACAGCGTGGCCCCCGTGTGCCCCCCCCCCTCCCCCGAGAGGCCACGCCCCTTAATGATCCACAAATGTCAAAATAACAAACGTAATAAGGCGCCAACGCTAAATGCTAGCAATGCTAAATGCTAGCAATGCTAAGGTTTGATGTCGCGGAGACGCGACCTCCGGGTTTTGGGGCCGGCGGCGGGTCGCGAACCCACACCCCTGCCCGGCGACCCCTAACTGGGGATGTGATCTGTGTCCTCAGGCCTCGCCAACGTCATCACCTTCGCCTACCTGGGCCGCGTCCACATGTCCCTCTACACCATCGGCTGCACCGTGTCGGCCGCCGCCACCCTGCAGATCCCGCAGCTCCTGAAGATGTGCATGGACTTCCTGTTGGCCGAGCTCAACGTGCAGACCTGCGTCTACATCTGGAACATCGCCGCCGCCTACGGCCTCCGGCCCGTGTGCGACGCCGCCCGCCGCTTCGTCCTGGAGAACTTCCTGCAGTTCTCCGAGACGCCGCTCTTCACGCAGCTGACGCTGGAGCAGATCTCCGCCTTCCTGCAGGACGACTCGCTGGTGCTGCCCACCGAGGTCATGGCCTTCCAGGTCAGAGGTCACGCCGCGAGACCGTACCATGGTTCGTTTATGCCGACACCTGTGGCCGTTCCCGGGAATTGCAGCTAGCGCTCCGTCGCTAACTCGGCCCAGTTAAAGGTGTCAGAGTGTCATTATTGGAGCTCGTAAAATCACACTGATGTTTTCTTTTCTTCCATTTCCCTTCGATGAGCCCATGAATGTGTATTTACAGGAGGAGCGGCTCCTCTCTACGGGGGCGGCCATGTTTTTACAGTAGTGAAAGTGGACGCACCGAACATCTTCTGAGTTTTAATGACGACTGAAGTCGAGCGCAGCTTCTCCTGCAGGTTCAGAAGGGTGAGGGGGAGCTGATGGACACAACATGCAACTTCACCTCTAGAGGTCACCACATCCTACACACTGCACCTTTAAACGTCTCTAGATACAACAGAGAAACACCAGCGCTCCTCCTCCGCCCCCCCCCACCCCACCCGCCCCCTTGGTGCCGCCCTGCTATTTTCATCCAGACCTAAAAACAGACCCCAGACCAGCTGCTCAAACAGCCAAAGACAGAATCAGACCCCCGGCCTGTAGGTGGAAGTGTCACTGACACTGTCTGAGAGGGGGGGAGGGGGGGGGGGGGCTGAGTGTGCGAACACACCGGTGGGACGGACACAAATAGACAAACAGCTGAGGGACGGACGAGCCTGTATTTATAAACTGAAACTGGTTGAATGTATTTTGGTTGGTTTTTATTTTCAGTTCCGTTTTAATTCGATCAGCAGCTTCGTGACGGAGCTTTATCCTGATAAGGTTAAAGGTGCAGCGTGTGAGATTTGGCGACCTCTAGAGGTGGAGTGTCATCACCTCACACGCAGGAGAAGCTGCGGTCGACTGCGGTTGTCGCTAAAACTGGAAAGATGTTTAGCGCGTCCACTCTGGGCCGCTGTAAAAACATGGCCGCCCCCGAAGAGAGGAGCCGCTCCTCGTGTCAACGTACATCAAAGGGCTTATTTAAGGGAAACGGGGGAAAAAAATAAAATCCATGAAAATGTCGGTATGAAATTGCTTTTAGACAAAAATGTCCAAAAAGGAGCAGCAAAGGTTTGACTCCTGATTAAAGGTGCAGGGCGCAGGAGCGAGTAACACCCGGTGCCGCCGTCTCTCTGCAGCTCGCCATGAAGTGGCTGGACTTCGACGCCGCCCGCCAGCCTCACGCCGCCGAGCTCCTGGGTCACGTTCGCTTCGAGACGATTCCGGCCAGCGAGCTGGTGAGTCAGATCCAGCCGGTGCCGCGCATGATGATGGACCCCCAGTGTCACCGCCTGCTGGTGGACGCCATGAACTACCACCTGCTGCCCTACCAGCAGAACACGCTGCAGTCCCGCCGCACGCAGGTGCGCGCCGGGCAGCCAACCCTGCTCACCATCGGGGGGCGCCCCTCGCTCACCGAGAGGGCGCTGAGCCGCGAGGTCGGTGCTTGGGTGTGGCTTTAAATGTGCCTTTTTCCGACGAGACCCTCCCTCGCTGACCTTTGACCTTGGTGCTCAGGTGATGTGGCGGGACCCTCGTGAGGGCGGAGCCGCCTGGCGCCACCTCACCCAGCTGCCGGCCAAGAGTTTCAACCAGTGTGTGGCCGTGATGGACGGCTTCCTGTACGTGGCCGGAGGAGAGGACCAGAACGACGCCCGCAACCAGGCCAAGCACGCCGTCAGCACGCTGAGCAGGTGAGCCGCCTCCTGCATCGGCCAATCACAGGCCGGCCAATCAGCGCCGCCCCTTCCTCACCACGTCTCCACAGTAGACGGCATCGAGAGATGGACGTAGCGACCGTGATGTCTCCCGTTGCTTTTGTGCCAAATTGTGGGCGTGTCCCTTGTCGGCCATCTTGCTGAATCCTAACTCCGCCTCTTGGTTCCCAGTTCGCACAGAAACGGGCAAAGAGGCGGAGCTCACACAGAACTGTGGCTCGAGACCACGCCCCCATAAACACGCACAGTCGCCACGGTAACACACGTGACTGACTGAGACCAAAACCAGACTTTAAACATTCCCCTCTGAACATTTTAACATGGGGGTCTATGGGGATTGGCTCCCTCTTGGTCTGCCGCCCCCAGTGGCCACGCTATGAACTGCACGTTTTTTTTTTTTCACTTTCACGCGTCTGCACCGGAGGTTTGCCCCCCGGTCCTCACGTACGCCGCCTCTCTTCCTTTCCCTCCGTCAGGTACGACCCTCGCTTCAACACCTGGCTGCACCTGGCCAGCATGCGCCAGCGCCGCACCCACTTCTCTCTGGCCGCCAGCGGCGGGCGCCTCTTCGCCATCGGCGGCCGCAACGTGGAGGGTCTGCTGGCCACCGCCGAGAGCTACCTGCCCTCCGCCAACACCTGGCAGATGCGCGCTCCCATGGAGGTGCCCCGCTGCTGCCACTCCAGCGCCACCCTGCCCTCCGGCGACATCCTGGTGAGCGGCGGCTACATCAACTGCGCCTACTCGCGCTCGGTGGCGCGCTACAGCGTGGACACGGACACCTGGACGGAGCAGCCGCCCCTGGAGACGCCGCGCGGCTGGCACTGCTCCGCCACCCTGGGCGGGAAGGTGTACGTGGTGGGAGGGAGCCAACTGGGCCCGAGCGGCGAGCGGGTGGACGTGGTGTCCGTGGAGGTCTTCTCGCCGGAGGGCGGAGCCTGGAGCCGCGCCGCTCACCTCCCGCTGGGCGTCAGCACCGCCGGCTTGTCCCCGCTGGCCGACAAGCTGTACCTGCTGGGCGGCTGGAACGAGAGGGAGAAGCGCTACAAGGCGGCCGTGCAGAGGTACGACCCGGCCACCGACGCCTGGTCCGTGGCCGAGGACCTGCCCGAGCCCACGGTGGGCGTGTCCTGCTGCACCCTGACCCTGCCCCCGCGCCACACGCCGCGCCGCCAGCAGCACCGCAACACGCCGGGACACGAGGAGCAGCAGCAGCAGCAGCAGCAGCAGCGGAGCAGAGAGAGCAGCGTGGCGCCGTCACAGATCATCAGCGCGTAAACACACGGGACGAGAGAGGGACTGGAGGAGAGAGAGGGAGGGAGGGAGGGAGGGAGGGCTCAACCTCCGGAGAGCGTCGGGATTAGAAGATCAATCGCGGATTTAAAGGTGCAGTGTGTTCGATTTCAGTCATTTTTGTCACTTATATTATAAAACAATTACATACTGTTTTTTTTTTTATGTATAATCTCAAATGTTTCATTTTTTTCCATTTCCCCTAAATGAGCCCATGAATGTATATTTACATGAGGAGTGGCTCCTCTCTACGGGGGCCGCCATGTTTTTACAGTAGCCCAGAGTGGAAACACTAAAGATCTTTTGAGTTTTAATGACGACTGAAGTCGAGCGCAGCTTCTCCTGCACGTTCAGAAGCGTGAGGGTGAGGTGATGGACACAACATGCAACTTCACCTCTAGAGGTCACCAAATCGTACACACTGCACCTTTAAACCGTTTGGTCAAATGTAGCTTCAAAATACCTTTAATAACGTCACCAATCAATGAGTCCGCTAATCGTAGTTTTCTCCAGAAATCAATTTGACCTTTGGAAACTTATTCTTTAGCATTCTTATAAATCATCCGTATAAAGATAAAACACATAAAGATGTGCGAGGCATTTAAACACAATACGATTTTTTTTTTTTTAAAGAGGCAAATCAAACCCAGCGAGGGGAGTCCACATTTTAGGGGCCAAAATACAAACAATAACAACAAGCGTTTCCCTCACGGGAAAGTGAGAAATGAGAGCGAGCGGGATCCTGTGTGATCTCAGGAGGTTTTTAAGGCGGAGCCAGGACAGAGGAGCTGGAGGAGGTGGAGGAGCGATGATGAATCGAGGAGGAGGTTAAAGATGGAGGTCGTGTTTGAGCGGGAACTTCAGGACGACTGTGAATCCACGGGGGAGTTTGTGTACAAAGATGTATCTAGGCGAAGTGTGTGTGTGTGTGTGTGTATGTGAGTGTATGTGAGAATGAATGACAGGTTATGCATGTGTGTGTGTGTGTGTGTGTGTGTGCGCTCGACAGGAAATGAGCCACTTATCGTCAATAAATAAAAAATCTCTTCAGTAGAACCACTTCTCGTAAAAAACGCAATACACTAAACCTATTATTTAATTAGTGTAGAAGTAGCGTAGCAAAATAATGACAAAAGAATAAAAAAAAGTAGCTGTAGTTCTTTATCGAACATTTTTTTAAGTGCAACGGGGAGATTAAGATGTGCAACAACACAGGTGAGACAAACAACTGAAATAAAAACAATTCAAAATGTATAAAAAACAGAAAATGTCGGCGACAAATCAACAAAAAAAATTTTCACTAAATGTTCATTCACCTGCGTTTGTGTTTAAAAAAAGAAACAACTCTTTTACTAAAGCTGAGAAAAAGCTTCCAACTGATGAACCAGTGAGACTCCAGCAGGTGGAGCTGTGGAGTTACTGTGAACTGTCTGAAACAATAATGAGGCTAATCCGGACTCATCGATCGGCTCGGTCCCTGCGCATCGGTCCTTGTGTGGGCGGAGTCTGTGGAGTTTCACTGAATAAAGCCAAACCAATCAAAACACCACGTCCTTCTCCGTCTGATTCATTCACAGCGGGAGCGAGTGTGAAAATGGTAAATAGAGAGGGGGCGGTCCTCTCCACGGGGGCCGCCATGTTGTTCCAGTCATAAAGCCGGACGTACTAAACATCTTTTGAGTTTGAACGACAACTGAAGTCGACCACAGGTTCAGAAGGGTGAGGTGATGGATACAACATCCAACTTCACCACTAGAGGCCACCAAATCTTACATCCAGGTCCTCCGGTGTCACTGCCACCCAAGAGGCATCGCACCCGACCCCACGGGACCTGCACCCACAGGTGGTGAGTCCACGGGGCTGATACAGTCCCATGTTACCCCCATGTTACCCCCATGCTCGAGGACACTCGAGGTCTGACCTTCTGGTTTAAGGACAACTGCTTGAATCGCTTTTACCACATCGAACACTTGGCCGCGCTGCACGAGTTCCATCGACTCCTGGTGACGGAAAGTGATGCCATCAAACGGCAAAATGAGACCAGCGTGAGGGGGGAGGAGCCAAGCTGCTGCATGGATCTTCCACAGGCTACAAAGCTCCTGGACAGTGGTCAAATGGCCAGTATGTGTTATTACTGTGGGAGAGTGAGCGTCCCACTCACCAAGCAACTTAAGACAAGGGTGAGTGCCATCATGACTGGGCGCGACCCAAACGTTTAGCCAGGATGCTAATTCCACAAATGCACAATCCTTAAAAGTTGCACCTCGTAAAGGTGACAAATCAAATACCTTTTGCGGAGTTGTAGCCACACAATTATTGTTAAACAAATGACTGGAAATATAACTAACTTCCCTAAAGATCTTATATGATCTCTGTCCCACATCTAAGAAGGCAGCACTTTGAAATATGAATCTATTTTAATTGAGGCCATTTTACCCGATTAATGTACTAAAGCATAAGTTGAAGCTTAAACAACACAAGACCAACATGACATTTTTTCCCCTTTTTATTTCTTTGTTATAAACAGGATAGAAAGGTGGTCCTTTACTTGCCGGGAAGGATGATGCCATCATACTGAGAGAGAAAGAAGGGGGGGGGGGGGGCAGATATTGATTTTAAACATTAAAGACTGAGAGGAGGAGCATCTTTAAGAGAATACACTCTAACGTTATAGCAAATAAAGTGAAAACAAGACTCCGGTTTGAATAAACTCCAGCTTTTGTTGGCTTTTGCTTTATAAGAAACAATAACCTGGTGATGCATCAACATCAATTAAAAAAATAAAATAATACTCCTGGGTTTTCCAGCTTTTCTTAAACGGTACATTAGTTACGACACATCTGGATCCAGAACAACACCGACCTCTACAAACCGACGACTGAATTGTGTGTGTTTGTACTCACTTTCTGCTGGAACCAGCGCATGGCCTCCTCTTTGCGGATGCGGTGCCTGAAACCGATACGGCCTGTTTTCCGCTTCTTGTCGGCGATGCTGAAGCCGGGTCTGCCCAGGACCTGGAGGCAGCGAGAGGACGGAGACGCTCAGGGAGGGAAGCTACATCCTTTCGTACGTAAACACTCCGACGCGCTACGTCTGCCACTGTGCCGACGTTGGACGGGACGTTTAGTCACTATTCTGGCAACGTGGCCACGGGCAGCTGGAATACTGAGGGGTGCGAGAGGTTCGCGCTTTTATTATTGGTGTTGCAGCCCCTCATTGTCCAGACAACACTTCGGTCACTATGGTTCCATGAAGACGGGGAAGCGAAAACATTTCCTTGCATTGGTCGGACTAAAACTGACTTTGAAAACCAATAAAAACAACGGACTGAGTTTGTTCCAAATCCGACGTGGAGGTCAGAGTGACTCATCAGGACGAAGCGATCCGAGTATGAAATGACGCCCGCGCCTCGTTAGACACAAAATGGTGTCAAAGCTCTCTCTACACATGTTCCATAGTTTCTGCTCCCAGGCTTTGATACAGAATTCAAGAAGTATTAAAGGTGCTGTGTGTAAAATAATTGTCATTTTAAACTGACAATTAATAAACTAATGGCACTGCGGTTTAATAACCATTATATTTAGAAGTGTACAATTAATGTTTTCATGACTATAAGACAAACCCAGGACTATCTTTACAAGAGGCCACAGTATTGTACAGCGCAAAACAGAAAAACTAGATGTCACCTTGTACTACGCGGTTTTTCCTCTCGAATAAAAAACAACAACACAAACACTCATCACGGCTCGTCTAACCAGCGTTCAGCTCTGATCCTGACTCACCACGTAGAAGTCCAGTCCGTAGATGCCGATGCTGGGGTCGTACTTGATGCCCAGATCGATGTGCTCCTGGATGCCGAAGCCGAAGTTTCCGGTGTCGGAGAAGTTGTTCTTCCTCAGTTCATACTCACGCACCTGAGGACGGAGGACAGGAAACAGGAATTAAAGCTAACCTACATTGACTCAGCGGTAAAATAAAGTGCTTTGACGCCATGTTGTCACCTTGAGTCCCTTCTCCAGGATCTCCTCTGCTTTGGCTCCACGGACGGTGCAGTGGACAGCAATCTTTTCATTTCTGCGGATACCGAAGGATCGCACGGTGTAGCGGGCTGCAGGCGGAGCATCACGTTAGTAACCAAGACGAGGAGAGTGGAAGCACGGTCGGTTGTCCTTGTTGAATGACGACATTAGAACAACAACACAAAAATACACGCACCCTTGGAGAAGACGGGGGTCTGCCCTGTGAGCTGCTCCAGCACTTTGGCTGCTCGGGTCAGTCTGTCTCCGCTCTCACCGACGCAGATGTTCAGACAGAGCTTGCGGATGCGGAGCTCTCGCATGGGGTTCTCCTTCTTTTCACCCTGGTCCTGGAGAACACACAGGGCCAGAACGACACATTTGAGAAACAAAGGCATTCAATAACCCGACCACACACACCTGAGGAACAGACAAATAGGAAACAGGACATGGATGAAAACACAGGAAATGCACCAAGAACATCTAAAACCCGAGCACCGATGGAGAACAGTGGAAAGACCGATACTAAAGAAGAACACTGACATAACAAAGTTCTGACACCTCATCAACAGCCACCACGTCTACTTTAGCTTGTTAGCACCGAGCTAACCGACACGACATAAGCAATACACGTCCATTCAGTCTGAATCCCAGAGTTCCGTCACGTATCCTCTCCCCAACATGTCACATGCCGGTGGGACATGTCCGTACATAGCCCGGCTGCTTCAGTTAGCATTAGCATTGCTAGCTAACTGGTACCGTACATGCTCAAGAGCATGTTAAAGGAACATGTCAAATAATTTCGGAGGTTCGAGCACAGGCAGCGGTGTGTCACCACACCGGCCACTTGACGTCTCCGGTGACAGAATTCCACTACACGGACACGGAGCGACAGTTTCCAGGCGGCTAGTTAGTTAGCATCACTCCGTTTTCCGTTTAAACACGGGTCTAAAAAGTTCTCCGAGGGAAATACGCATCTAAACTGATCGTTCATGTTTGTCTGTAAACATCTGACTTCGTTAAAGTCAATGTAAACACATAACGGCGCCGATGATTGAGGATTATTACGCTAACTTCACGTTCGGTGGCAAACGGACTGTGTGGGACATTACTCACCGCCATGTTGGATCACTCGAAGAGGACGTTACGCTTCCGGTGGTGGGAACTTATACACCTGCGTTCACCGCCAAGCAGCTCTGAAGAAACATGCCGAGGCGGACAGATGGTTCCGGACCCGGAAAAACAAAACCACTTCATCTTAATACTGATCAAATTCAGAGTATTTTATTTAGAAAGTTACATTACAATAAGAACGATAATAATAGTAGTAGTAGTAGTAGTAGCACTACTGATAATGATAATGATAATGATAATAATAATAATAATAACAACCATAACAATAATAACAAAGATAATGATAATGATAATAATAATAATAATAATAATGGTAATAATAATCTAAATCGTAATAATAATAATAATAATAATAATAATAACAACAATAATAATAATAATGATAGTAGCAGTAGTAGTAGTAGTAGTAGTAGTGTTAATATTAACAATAACAATAATAATAATAATAGATACATTTGAATAGTCATAATTATATACACAGATATTTTTCCATTTTTCCTTTTGCAAAGGATAAAAGATCATTACAATAATTACTGAAATAAAATTGAAGAAAAAACTTCTAAAAAACTGTGTGACTGGCTCAGCCCATGACTAAATGAGTGTCTCAGGTTATTAGAAAATCTTCATGAACAAAAATCATTTTTTAAATGATTTTATTTTTTCCCTTGACGTGAAAATCAGGGATAATAACATTTTGCCTTAACAGGATTTAAAAAAATAAATCCTCTAGAATTTGTCTTGGAGTATTTGGACAACCTTACTCTTGTCTGACCGGTCTTCAATGAGGTGCGATAGCTCCACCTAGAGTTAAAACTAAGAAGTACAATGCAGTCAAGAGCTAGTTTTGTGTGTGGGCCACGTTCCTTTATATTTTTGGAACTTGCAGCAGGCCAATATAAAACGTGCATAGAAACTTCAGAATGAAGCTGCTGATAAGATGACTACTCTTATATTTAATTCTTAAAATTCTCATACGACTGCTTATCTCCAAATAATTGATGAGTCAGCAAAACAGACTGTCTTTGGCGTTGCCTTTTTTTACATCATGACTCAAGCTCAAACTAATATTCATCACAATGATAAAATATTTACAAACAATATTCCCCACCTTTTCAGTTAGAGTTATTCTATATTGTGGCTCTTGTTCTGTATAAATATTAACATTCCACCGCTCAAATAAATGTTTTTCAGTGAGGTTTGATATCAAACGCTCATTACCGCGGGCCGCAGTTGGCCCCCGGGCCACAGCTTGGACAACCCTGGTCTCAGGAGCCAGACGATTAGACTCTGGACCATTCGAGAGCAGGACCAATCACTGGTTTGAAGTCAGGGAGATTCTATTCTGTTGGACATGGAACTCTGAGGAGCCCTCAGGTGAAGAGATAGGGCAGCAGGCGAGGGTCAAACTACATGAGTACAAATTATATCAGTACCATGATTTCTATGGGGCTATTTGAAGTGTGACCCCAAAGTGCTCCAGAAATGATGACACAACAAAATGGCAACAGAGACAGACCAGCAACATAAATACAGATGAAATGAAATTATGATAACATAGGTTAAAGGTGCAGTGTGTAAGATTTCGTCACTTGAAAAAATATCAGGAAACAATAACATTCTGACATCTGAATGAATTTATAATGGGAGTCCAGAGTGGACGCACTAAACATCTTTCGAGTTTTAATAACAACTCAACTCGACCACAGGTTCTCCTGCATCTTCAGAAGGGTGAGGTGATGGATGCAACCTCACCTCCAGATGTCACCAAATCTTACACACCGCACCTTTAAAATCCACACTCAGCTAAACACGGTTTTCAGTGTTTCCATGCGGACGCCACCTTCGTCAGCACGAGTGTTTTAAATTGCAGGGTGTCGGTCAGAATGTAATTAAAAAGATGAAATGAAACGTTCACTTCTCATTTGAAGATTTTTTTTATTAATTGTCTTTGTTGAAACTTAATGTTTTTACCAGAAGGCAAAACACCATCTAACAATCTGTGATGCAATAAATGATGACGTGTGAATTTGTGGTGGACATCCCATCATGAGAAATCATTTCTTCTCAGCCTTCACTGCAGACTTTGTGACCTTTCCAGTGGTGGGCACCTTCTTCTCCACCGTCTTGATGACGCCGACGGCCACGGTCTGCCTCATGTCACGAACAGCAAAGCGACCTGAGAGAGAGCGAGAGAGAGAGAGAGAGAGAGAGAGAGCGAGAGAGAGATGAGTCACTCCCCATAGACTCGTGTTAAAATGATCAACTTTAGAGTTGAATGAAACATGTTTACAATCTACAGTTTTGGTCTCAATCAGTCTCATTTGTTCCCATGACGACCAAACAGGGGTGAATTTGTTTGGAACTGTTTTTTAAAAAATACTCGAAATTGTGCATAATTAAGGGGCGTGGCCTCATGAGTGACATTTGAGTTGTCCCAGGACCTTCTGTGGATGCTGTGACAGCAGCATGGGCCCGCCCCCAGCTCTACCTGTGCTCCGCCTCTTTTGGATGAACCAGGAAGTAGGAGGAGTTGGGCATTGGCAAGAGTGAGGGTTCTTTGTCTCAGTTCAAAAGTGTGGTACACTCCAGGGATCAGTACTGGGGCCACTTGAATTTCCACGGTGCAAGCTCCGCCCTCAATGCGTTTTTAAAAACTGTTGAACTGTTTAAAGGTGCAGTGTGTACGATTTTGCTCATTTTTTCACCTCTAAAATTATTACACAATTACACACTGATATTTTCATGAATTTTCATGATTTTAATCACGTCACATCTACATGAGGAGTGGCTCTTCTCTACGGGGGCGGCCATGTTTTTACAGTAGTAAAAGTGGACGTACTACACATCTTTTGAGTTTTAATGACGACTGAAGTTGACCACAGGTTCTCCTGCATGTTCAGAAGGGTGAGGTGATGGACACAACACGCAACTCCACCACTAGAGGTCACCAAACCTTTCATCCACACATGTAGAAGTGAAGAATAAAGCTCATTTGACTCACCCAGTGGGGGGAATTCAGAATAAGCCTCAACGACCATGGGTTTTGAGGGCTCCATTTGCACAATGGCAGCCTCTCCAGACTTAAGGAACTTGGGAAGATCTTCCAGCTTCTTCCCGGAGCGACGGTCGATCTTCTCCACCAGTTCCTTGAATTTGCATGCAATGTGAGCTGTGTGACAGTCCAGCACAGGACTGTAACCTGAACTGATCTGACCGGGATGGTTCAGGACGATGACCTGGAAATGGAAAGGTTATGCGCAATTAGAAATGGAGGCAGGAGGTGAACTTTGTCATAGCTCCTGCAGAGGGCGACACATGTTGATAATGACATACCCCTTTTCCACCCCCAAGTTCAAAAATCACACACACACACACACACACACACACACCTGAACACCAACAGTTTGTTTCCTGGTCTGATCGGCATTGATGGGAACACAACACTCGGGTGGATGCACTGATTTCATACACATCATTTTATACGACGGCAAATTCCCACAGAAGTGTCGATATGACGCGATGATGCGCATTCAACCACCGGCTGCGAGCTTGTTCATATGAAGATATGATAATAAAATAAATAATAACAATAATATAATAATTAAAGATAATAAAAAGATATATATCAAGACGCAACACTGACGAGAGTAAGGCGAGGGACGAGCGGCAACCTCCGGTACTGACAGATGAGGCGCGACGGGAAGGGAAAAAACTTGCAGTTCACAGGGTGGCCACTGGGGGCTGACTCCAAAAGGGAGCCAGTCCCCATTCCTATGTAAAAACGATCAAACTCAGAGGTGAATGAAACCTGTTAAAGTCTGGTACAAACTTTGGTTTTGGTCTCAGTCAGTCACGTGTTTTTCCCTGACAACTTTTCTAACTGGCTTATTCTTATTTTATTGACGTTTGAAAATGCGCATATTTATGGGGGTGGTCTCTTGACTGACACCTGAGCCGACCTGTTATGTGGCGACTGCACTGGCCCGTGTGTGTTACGCCTCTTTGCCCGTTTTTGAATAAACCAGGAGGAGTTAGGATTAACCAAGATGGCCGACAAGGGACGCGGCCACAATTTGCCTCAAAACCGCTCCGCTGAAACCAACGGGTGACGTCACGGATGCTACGTCCGTCTTTATACGCATTCTATGGTGAAGGAGCTTCTGAGAGATAATGAGACAGGTTACCATGGTAACATGGATACAGGGTAAACACAACACCGAGCTGATTGAGCCCCATGGCGGCGTTGTTGTTGTTTTTCCCTTTTTTTGGTTGTTGACACTCGTGTGTTTTTCTCTTTTACAATTTAATGAAAACATTTTCAATTGGAGCCAGGGGTCAAAGGTCAATATCATGCCTTCAGCCTGGGGGTCAAAGCTGAAGGTCACATCAACCTCACACTCCTGTTGAACAATCTGCATTTTGAAGGATGAGGAGATTAAAATAGGGGTGAAAGGTCAAACTAGCTGCAAATTTAAAAAATGGTGGCCACTGAAAGGACGCGTGTGGGTGGCGACATTCAAAAACCCTGATGCTAAACATTCACTCTGACTAACCTGAGCGTTGAAGTTCGCCGCTGCCCTCGGGGGGTCGTTCTTGCTGTCACCAGCCACAAACCCTCGCTTGATTTCCTTGACGGACACGTTCTTGATGTTGAAGCCCACGTTGTCGCCGGGCAGAGCCTCGGGCAGAGACTCGTGGTGCATCTCCACGGACTTGACCTCGGTGGTCAGGTTGGGGGGAGCGAAGGTGACGACCGTACCGGGCTTCAGGATACCAGTCTCCACACGGCCCACAGGGACGGTTCCAATACCTGAGAGCCAGCGGGAAGCAGGAGACCGACTCTGAGTCTCAACTCAATCAGTTCTTCTTGTATTAGGAAAAAAAAAAAAGTTGAATTCAGCTCTGACCGTCACCCATGACTTTGCTTACCACCAATTTTGTAGACATCCTGCAGGGGGAGACGAAGGGGCTTCTCAGTCGGGCGCTTGGGGGGCAAGATGGAGTCCAATGCCTCAAACAGTGTTTTGCCACTGGCGTTACCCTCTTTGCGTTTAATTGCCCAGCCCTTGAACCAGGACATCTGAGGATTCAAAAATGGCTTCGGTTAGTCACAGTTCATCCTTTGAACTAATTCCTCTGCAAATGTTTCAAAGCCAAGTTGAAATTGCCCTCACCTTCTCACTGGCCTCCAGCATGTTGTCTCCGTGCCATCCGGAAATGGGCACAAAGGCCACAGCTTCAGAGTTGTAACCGATCTTCTTGATGTAGGTGCTCACTTCCTTGCTGATCTCCTCAAAACGGCTCTGGCTGTACGGCGGCTCGGTGGAGTCCATCTTGTTGACTCCAATGATGAGCTGCTTCACACCGAGGGTGAAGGCCAGCAGGGCGTGCTCGCGGGTCTGACCGTTCTTGGAGATACCGGCCTCGAACTCTCCGACGCCAGCAGCGACGATCAGCACGGCGCAGTCGGCCTGTGAAAGAGAGGCTTTGTTAAACTTCTGACATCGAAAGGAGGTGACGCATCAGTTCAGAGGATATCTTTCATTTCTTTACCTGAGAGGTTCCAGTGATCATGTTCTTGATGAAGTCTCTGTGTCCGGGGGCATCGATGATGGTCACGTAGTACTTGATGGTCTCAAACTTCCACAGGGCGATGTCGATGGTGATACCACGCTCACGCTCGGCCTTCAGTTTGTCCAGCACCCAGGCGTACTTGAAGGAGCCTTTTCCCATCTGTCGGGTGAGGATGACATGGGCGGGGCAAACGGGAAAAGTCAAGCATCGAACGACGATCGTTTCCTCAAAGACATTTTAAAATCAGAGCTGATCGGACTTTTGATGTTGGTCATTAGCCTGGAGCTCATTTGTCGCACAGTGAAAAACAAACCTCAGCCGCCTCCTTCTCGAACTTCTCGATGACTCTCTTGTCGATGCCACCGCACTTGTAGATCAGGTGACCGGTGGTGGTGGACTTTCCGGAGTCAACATGGCCGATGACCACGATGTTGATGTGGATCTTTTCCTTTCCCATGTTGATTCACTGTTTATAAACAACACAGGTAGGAATTCGGTTGACACACCACAATGAAGCGGTTGACCAAACATAAATATGAATAATAATCAGCATAACCCTTAAATGGAACATAATTAAACATCATAAACATGCCATACTGCTTAGTTGAGATACTTTATATATTTTTTCTAAATTTACAAAAATACATCCTTTTGTATGACCCATGTCTGTATGTTCTAAATCTGTGCATTTGCATCGAATTAATCAGACACACTTCTATCCACTGTATTTGCGATGTTTAAATTCAGAGTTACACATTTACAGGATATATATTTATTTCGTTGTTTTTTTTTACATACCCATTACCACTAGAGGTCGCACTAATACCAGGATCAAATCAAAGAGCATTAAAAGGGGGTATAAGTTGTCTCCTGCAGTCGTTTATAGACAAGTTATATGAATGGCCACTAGATGGCAGACAAATACCAATATCTCCCAACAAATGGGGGTATGTTAGAAAAGATATGATGACACTGTTTGTGTTTGTTTTTTCACAAATTTCACAAATTTGTTTATGTCTGCTGTATATTCACCACCACTAGGTGTAGCAATAGTACTAGAAGGAAACCAGGGACACAATAAAGAGAGGAATACGTTTCATGGCATCATGTTTACATGATACAATATTGATTGTAACACATGTCATACTTATGACCACAAGGTGTCGAACAAGCACTGGTATGATAATAAAATGGGTAGTATAATAAGTATTCATGCTCCTATCTATATCTACAGTGAGTGTGCCGGGTTTACATTGAAGGTAGAACAGCTGTGGAACGTCCACGACCACTAGAGGTCGCACTAGCATCGTGTTCTGTGCCCTCAGGTGTGGAGTAGTGCGTGGGTGTAACCGGGCCGGTGAAAGGTGATCAGTTTAAACACACAGCAGCACAAACACGGCAGAAAACTAGTTTAGCAGGTGACCTTATTGACTGAGACAACGGATCCATGACGTCACTGTGCTCCTGACACCCCCCCCCCCCCCCCCCCCCCCCCCCCACACACACACACCCACCCCCAGCCCCACCAGAGGCCGGGGTAACTTGTTTTTTGAAACCGCACCATGCAGATAGCTGCGAGCTAGCTAGCATTGTTAGCCCTCCTGAACTGTGTGGGAGACGAGTGTTTCCGGTGTTTGCGTCAGTGAAAGACGGAACCGGAAGTGACTTTATATGCCCTTTAGGCATCGTACACTGTCAGTTAAATGGACGCCTCTACTTGTTTCATACCTGGGAGTCGAATATAATTGGTAGAGACGGTCACAGACGAAGGGGGCGCCATCTTGTTTAGAGGGCTTGAAGTTGCGAAACTCCCTCCATTTGTACCGCGCAGGTATGGCGCAGGTGCGGGCACGTGTCAATTCCTCGACCAATAGGTAGTGAGTCTAATCATGATGACGTCACTACCAGTATTCTTATTCATAGCATCGAATTGGGTATGAAAAGGGAAAATGTCAACAAAGCTACATTTACAGGAAACAGGAAACTTGAAAATTGATTCTATACGTGTCTGTCATCTGGTTTCATCTGCGAATGTCTTATTTTCTTCAATTGTTTTGGTTAAAAATCGTTTTTAAAAAGACACTATGCTACTATGAAATATGAGGTTCACTCATATGAATGAGATAAGACACAGAATGAGATTAGTATTAAGACCCAAACTGAGGCAGAATGGCCCCAAAACAAGTTTCACGTTTTGATAATTGATTAAAAATATCAAGAAAAAAGTTAAAATGTCAAATATAAAGTATAAAGAAAACATTCTAGTTTTGTGTGTGTGGCATATTTGGACAAAAAAAAAAAAATGCAAGTATCCTGCCAATTTTTTTTTAAAGAGAAGTTAAACCGTTCTCCTTTTCTAGTTCTCCTTTTTGGACATTGACGAGCTTGTTCAGACGATGAAACACTTTTTTTGTTGCCATTTTCTATTTTAAACTTGGTTATTGAACATTTGTTTAAAACGTAATAATGTTTGAAAACCATTACATTTATACTTATGCTATATTGATAAAAAGATTTTAAGACGTTTAGAACTCATAGATGAAAAAGTTCATTCGAGTTGCTGAGACGGGCCTCAACCACGAGTGAGAGGCTTCACAGGGAGGGACACGCGTGTTCCAACATGGAGACACATGTTACTTATACACATTCTTACCAGGACGCCATTACTCCGGCATGTATTAGGATCGGAAATAGTGTTATTCAGTTATAACCGAGTTTAAACTTGTGTAAAGATCAAACGCTCAAACTCGATTAAAGTGTTAGAAGTAAGTCCAACAGCAGAATAACTCTGCTTTTACTCGATTCTTTGCTCGTTTTGTTTTCGGTGGATGACAAATTGAAACCATCGTCATTCGCTTGCAACATATTTCCTCTGTGGGTTTATAATTGATAACTCACTGTGAGGTGAGGCATCGTGAGGTTTGAAAGATTTGTTTGAAATGTTTAAACTCACCTGCAGGCTGGAGGTGTCAGACCTCTGTCCTCTTCCTGGTATCCGAGAACTCACAAACTGTCTCATCTCTCAATTTAAAGACACGGGAGGGAACCGCCTCCTCCTCTCCCTCCTCCTCCTCCTCCTCCTCCAGGATTTCAGTCTCCGGACTCGCCTCACACATCAAGCTCGACAAGAAATGAACATAAGAACCCCGCCCATTTATAATTTACAGGTATAAATACAAAGCTACGCTTCGATCAAATCCAGCGTGACCAGAGCTCCGTTTCTGGATCCTCAAACACGGAGACCTTCAACAGAGCAGCACTGATCGAGAGCAGAGGGGGTTAAACCCTGAGGCAAGTACGAGTTCCAACAAGCTGGATCACTCCCAGATGTGTGTGTATGTGTGTGTGTGTGTGTGTGTATATGTGTCAGACAGCAGTTGTGTGTCGTCCTCACGCACAAAGTCCCACCTAAAGAGTGTGAATCAGCTCATCTGAAACACTTGATCACAACCACCTCGACACATTAAAGCTGTAAAACCAACGACTGAAACCAGCCGCATGCGGACAGAGGCGACTTTAAAGAAGCACAGGGGAAACCGTCTTGCTTTGGCAATGTGTCAGAGTTTTATTGTTATGATTGGTTTCGTTTTCAAACTGAATTCGCGGTCACAGTTTCTCGTGTAAAAGGCACGTGCCTTCCTTTCCTGCGGAAACTTTTGCGATGGGTTTGAATCAGCATGAGCCAGCCCTTGAGCAGAGAGCCCTGCCTGAGAGGAGACGGTGCTGGGGAGGAAGGGGGGAGGAGGAGGAGGGACGGGGCGTCCCGCTGCTGCTGCTGCTGCTGCTGCTGCTGCTGCTGCAGCAGCAGCAGAGATGAGACAACTGGCCGGACGTCCTGAGCCACCATTCATTTCTTCTTCTCAGCCTTCTGTGCCGACTTGGTGACCTTGCCGCCGCTGGCCACCTTCTTCTCCACGGACTTGATGACGCCGACGGCCACCGTCTGCCTCATGTCGCGCACGGCGAAGCGACCTGAGGGGGGAGGGAGGGAGGACACGGAGGAGGATGAGCCACGGGGAGAAATGAGAGGCTCGGAACAGACAGGAATCCCAGGTATGTGACGAGCCGTCCCCCTACAGGTCGACAAACCTGAAACCAGCCAGTGCTACGAAGCTAGAAAGGAGGTCCACCTTTGTTTTAACCTGTCAGTGATGATATGGATTCTTTTTTTATTTTTGGTTTTTTTTTAAAGATCAGTTCTGTGATGGTTGATAAACAAACGCACTCTGAAACTCAGTGGGCGGCAAGGAAGGTTAGCATCTAACTGAAGAAAACGTTGAGAGATGTAGATAAGAACTTCAGCTGAAAGAGAAAGTTTACAGTCAACAGACCAAAGGGGCGTGGCCTCCGCAGAGGCCCAACATGACCTCTGAAAATCAACATCCAACTTCAATGCAAACGTTAGTGTCTAAAAGCTGTATAATCCCCTTCTTGTACATACTGTAATTATGTCTGCGGAATGAGCCTTTAATAGTTACCAAAAAAAAAAATTAGAAAAATGGAGAAAAGTGAACAACCCCCCCCCCCCCCCCCCCCCCCCCCCAAAAAAAGAACTAAACTCCATCCTGGATCCGCCCCCTTTTTCAGGACACACCCGCCCCTCTCCCAACAAAAATCAAATGAAAATCATTTGCATAATTTATGTGAAAATGGTTTTGCAAAATACCGTTGACCTCCCCCCCCCCCCCCCCAAAAACCGGGGGGCCACCCCCAGGGGGGGGGCCCCCCCCCACCCCAAAAAAAGGGCGGCACTCACCCAGTGGGGGGTACTGGGAGAAGCTCTCCACACACATGGGTTTTCCGGGCACCATGTTGATGATGGCGGCGTCTCCGGACTTCAGAGCCTTGGGGTTGTCCTCCAGCTTCTTGCCGGAGCGACGGTCGATCTTCTCCTTCAACTCGCTGAACTTGCAGGCGATGTGAGCCGTGTGGCAATCCAGCACGGGGGCGTAGCCCTGGGTGATCTGGCCGGGGTGGTTCAGGATAATGACCTGCGGCGTGGCGAGACGTGAGGCCGGTTATTAGAGGAAAGCGGGTGTCGCTGAAAATCTGTTGTTGCTTTGGATCGACATCGTCAACCGCAAAGCAAACGAAATCCAGATTGTATGATGCAACGATTGGAATTCAGCTGCTTTTTTTTATGTTGTTGTTGTTGTTTTTTTTCATTCGGCGCTTTGGACTGGGAGTTTCTCCCACAGCTCTCAGATCAGATCCGTGTGTTGGCTTTTGTTCAAACTTGCAGTGACGCGTTTTTCGACTTCCCTCCTCCCCCCTTCAGCCCTCGTGGCGGCGGCAGAACACGTTACGCCGCCCTTCGCGGACGCCTGCAGGTTCAACCGGACGGACCAAACCACGGCGGCGGCCGCGAGGATCATGTTTTCGATCCTCACACGTGTGCGCTCGTTGTTGTGTGGGTGGATAGAAAACACCTCCACTATTTCTACTCGCAGACGGGGAATACACAGTCATAACAGAGCTGTGTTAGGAGAATGAGGCGTGTAACCACCTTTACACGAGAAGCAGCCGTTAAGAGAGAAGCAGGTCCTCTCCATGGAGGCGGCCATGTTTTTACTAAGAGCCCAGAATGGAGTGACCTTAACGGGACCTGAGGGCTGCGTGTTTGGACGGGAGGGGCGAGACCTGAGAGGGATTCAGCTGCAACATGCTATTTCAACACTAGGTGTCACTACATCCTATAAGGGCTTTTCCATTCCACAGAGAATAAGGTTTAAAATGTGTTTTTTCTGCAACGTTGGCAAAAACAATATTTGCGTGATTCCTTTAAAGGTGCAGTGTGTAAGATCACGGCCAATTTGTGTGACTTCTATCAGTAGAAATTGAATTTTTACAAAAGTATAATCCCCTACATGCGTTTATTTGCTGAAGGAGCGGGTCCTCCCCACGGGGGCCGCCATGTTTGTTTTTCCTTTTCTTTTACAGCAGCCCAGAGTGGAACGCACTCAACATCTTTTGAGCTTTAACCACAACTGAAGTCGACCACTGTGTGTTCAGAAGGGTGAGGTGACGGACACAACACGCAACTTCACCACCAGAGGTCACCAACTCTTACACACTGCACCTTTAACGCACGTGAATCAAAACGAAGGCTTTACCGATCCCCGACACTCACCTGGGCGTTGAAGTTGTCAGCAGCCATGGGGGGGTCGTTCTTGCTGTCCCCCGCCACGTTTCCACGACGGATTTCCTTGACGGACACGTTCTTGATGTTGAAGCCCACGTTGTCGCCGGGCAGAGCCTCGGGCAGAGACTCGTGGTGCATCTCCACGGACTTGACCTCGGTGGTCAGGTTGGGGGGAGCGAAGGTGACGACCATGCCGGGCTTCAGGACACCGGTCTCAACGCGGCCCACGGGCACGGTTCCGATACCTGAGGGCGAGGAGGGGGGCACATTTTGACGAATGTATGCAAATGAACCGAGAAGGGTTGTTTGCCGGGCGAGATGGCGGTGCATTGGTCATGTGACCCTGCTCACCGCCGATCTTGTAGACGTCCTGCAGGGGCAGACGCAGGGCCTTGTCGGTGGGGCGGGAGGGGGGCAGGATGGAATCCAGAGCCTCCAGCAGCGTGGTGCCGTTAGCTCCGCCCTCTTTGCGATCGATCTTCCAGCCCTTGAACCAGGCCATCTGAGAACACAGGGATCAGATGCATCAGCGTGGCTCAGTGTATGATCCTACATGTGTTAAAGGTGCAGTGTGTACGATTTCGGTCATTTTTGTCACGTCAAAAAACATTACATAAGCATTACAAACCCACGTTTTCATGAATTCAAAATCACCTACGTGTTTTTTTATTTTTTATTCCCCTTGAATGAGCTCATGAATGTATATTTACATGGAGGAGCAGGTCCCTCTCTAAGGGGGTCGCCATGTTTTTACAGCAGCCCAGAGTGGACACACTTAACATCTTTTGAGTTTTAACGACATCTGAAGTCGACCACGGGTTCCCCTGCGTGTTCAGAAGGGTGAGGGTGGGGTGATGGACACAACTTCACCTCTAGAGGTCACCAAATCGTACACACTGCACCTTTAAGCGAGTCACGCGTGGACTCACCTTGTCACTGGCCTCCAGCATGTTGTCTCCGTGCCATCCGGAGATGGGCACGAACGCCACAGTGGCGGGGTTGTAACCGATCTTCTTGATGTAGGCGCTCACTTCCTTGGTGATCTCCTCGAAGCGCTTCTGGCTGTACGGCGGCTCGGTGGAGTCCATCTTGTTGACTCCCACGATGAGCTGCTTCACACCCAGGGTGTAGGCCAGCAGGGCGTGCTCGCGGGTCTGACCGTTCTTGGAGATACCGGCCTCGAACTCTCCGACGCCAGCAGCCACGATCAGCACGGCGCAGTCGGCCTGTGAGAGGAGACCCTCGGTGAAACCTCTGAGGGGGAACCTGAGGTGCTGAGTCAGCGCAGAGGGGTTTGTTTACCTGAGAGGTTCCAGTGATCATGTTCTTGATGAAGTCTCTGTGTCCGGGGGCATCGATGATGGTCACGTAGTACCTGGTGGTCTCAAACTTCCACAGGGCGATGTCAGCACGGCGCAGTCGGCCTGTGAGAGAAGACCCTCGGTGAAACCTCTGAGGGGGAACCTGAGGTGCTGAGTCAGCGCAGAGGGGTTTGTTTACCTGAGAGGTTCCAGTGATCATGTTCTTGATGAAGTCTCTGTGTCCGGGGGCATCGATGATGGTCACGTAGTACCTGGTGGTCTCAAACTTCCACAGGGCGATGTCGATGGTGATACCACGCTCACGCTCGGCCTTCAGTTTGTCCAGCACCCAGGCGTACTTGAAGGAGCCTTTTCCCATCTGTTGTGACAGAACAGGCCAATCACAGACGTAATAATAATAATAATAATAATAATAACTTCAATTCATATAGCACCAATGTTATGGATATATGGACATACTAATGATTTATATTTAATATATTCGACTATTATTTTTTATAGATTTGCACTGAATATATAGCGATATGTTATGTTATGGTATAAACTATGCTAAATGGATTTGAATCGAATCAAGCAGGAATATATGTAATTCATAGATCAAAAATTTGACATGTTATTGGTTTAAGAATAAAATAATGCTGATACAAACGGGATGTAATTCATCCAAAATAAAATCCTGCGCTTATACGAGGTATTGAGGGGGAGATGATATCAAATATAAAAAAACAGTTCCTAATATGAACAATAGTATCATAAATGATCAGAGTATGGGCACGTGACGGGGAAACGGACCATCCCTTGATCTTTTCGGTTCAGTACCTCGGTTTGACCAATAGGGGGCAGTTAGTACCAGCAGATGACAGCGGTGAGGGACCACCACACCCGTTACTGTCTCTGACTCACACGCAACGAGCCGGTGGAGTAGCTTTGTTTACCGTTATGTCCCATGTACAGTGATGCATTCCAAATATTTCAAACCAAACAAAGACAGTGGTGAGACTGGGTCAAACCTCAGCCGCCTCCTTCTCGAACTTCTCGATGGTTCTCTTGTCGATGCCACCGCACTTGTAGATCAGGTGACCGGTGGTGGTCGACTTTCCGGAGTCGACATGGCCGATGACCACGATGTTGATGTGGATCTTTTCCTTTCCCATGTTGATTCACTGCGCAGAAACGACACGGGGACAGTTTGTGTTGACATTAAAAATTGACGTGATTTTGTGAATGCGTCACTGCCATTTAATAAGTGCTGACGTCACTGAGCAGCTGTTCGCAGGCAAACCCCACTAGCTTGATTTAAACAAAAATACTGTACCTCTCCATCTTCCTATGCAGCATTAGTGAACAGTGGAGGTAAATTGAATTGGCGCAATTTGCCGCATTTAATTCGCTAATGGCTCGG
This sequence comes from Chascanopsetta lugubris, assembly GCA_016785325.1. NCBI lineage: Eukaryota > Metazoa > Chordata > Actinopteri > Pleuronectiformes > Bothidae > Chascanopsetta > Chascanopsetta lugubris. The sequence goes on from JAFBJT010110933.1 coordinate 25,785, forward strand.
TGACGAAGGGTGCGTTTACGTCGCGTCGTAAAAACCAGCATCAACTGCTATATACTGTCGAAAACGTTTAAATTAGCGTGGAAATTATGACCCAAAAAAATCCAACAAATTATTTCTTACGTACACCTGCGTCTCGCGTTAGTTATACATCTCAAGAGTTTTTAAAAGATGCGTCAAAATAAACGTCAACTTGAAATGATCAATTAAAGGCGTAAAATCGTAAAAAGGCAGATTGACGTGTTTATATGGGGGTAAATTGTCGGGTGTTAAACGGCCAATTCAGCGCGTAGAATGTGAACAATCCGTCAAACAAATATCGCGTCGTTTGCGTAAATATCTGTCGTAATTGTCATTGACGAAACCAGGAAACGCGA
>JAFBJT010110934.1:0-19202 GCA_016785325.1 Chascanopsetta lugubris
ATCCCATCCTCTCCATCCACCCTCAGATGTACAAGTACGATTGTGGAAAGAAACAATGATCATGACCTGAAACAATAGCCACAAAGCAGCCCCCCCCCCCCCCCCCCCCCCCCCCCAAAAAAAAATTGGAATTAATTATCCGAGAGTTCCAACACTTTGTTGAGGAAACGACGACCTTACATTTCGCAGATCAATTCTCCAAAACCTTGCGAGCAAATGTCCTAAGGGATGTTGGCGATCCTTGAATCTGCGCCGGAATCAAAAAATCCTCTAAATTTGTAGAAAACATGTGGAGCTGAGTTCATCAGGGCAGAAACGCTGCAGCCCCGAGCCGAGTCCAGCCCGGCTTCACTCATTCAAATCTCATTCTTTAGTCAGCCTGCCTCCCCGAGATCTGGAGCCGGGGGGCTTACTCCGCCCCAATCCACGAGCGCGGAGATAAATTAGACCCTAACAACTGCAGAGGCTTTTGTGTGAGCAGTAATCTGGGGAGGGCTATTTTTTTTTTCCCGTAGCCTTGTCGATGCCTGGACGCTCGGCCCCCGGAGCTACAGGCAAATTGGCTCCGGCGCTCAACTGTAGCCATTAAAACAGAAATACCGAGGATGCATTTTTGCAGCGATTGGGAGAAAGGTTTTTATTTGGTGAGGGATGAATCGGCGTCGGTGAAGTTTACAATCTAATGAAGTCGACGCATGTCAGTAAAAAGCGGAATCCACTTTGGGCTCTGTTTAACATCTACGTTAATGCAGCATGGCAGCGCTGCTGGAGCAGCCGTTGGCACAATGCACAAGTGCAGCGGCTGCTCTGCGATGATTACGTGGTCCCGCTGTCACCGGCTCAAGGACAACAGTTGCAGCTGGAAGCCCCTTCACTTCAGCATGTCCTTGCAAGCAATGCTAGCCTCTAATTGGCTTTCTGCTTTGTCCATTCTAGGCCACGGTAAGAGCCGGGTAGTGCAAAATGGTAGCCTCCATAAAGACGACACGCTCCCAATACGGGCAAATATAAGGTTAATGACAACAACTCTTCTGTGATGTGATTATTTTACAATTTTAGTTCATAGGGGAATATTTGCAGATAAATGTTACGACCTGTAACTTTAATAGATGGAGAGTTTTTTTTAGATCCAGCCTTTCTTTAGATTGTAGATTTGAATATTGTATTCTAGGTACAGACCAAGTGAGATTGATAGATGAGTTCAACAAGGAAGAGGAAGTACTTGCAGTTCACAGGTTGGCCACTTGAGGCAGCGCTCCAGAGGTGAGTCAATCCCCATGTTAAAACTCTGGAGGTGAATGGAACATGTTTAAAGCCGTGTGCAAACTACAGTTTAGGTCTCATCAGTCACGTTGGTTTCCATGACAACTCTACGGGGATTGAATCGTTTTCTAACTTGCTTTACTTTATTCTATCGATGTCTAATTTTGCCTGACTAAGGGGCTTGGCCTCTTGAGTGACAACTGGGCCGACCAGGCACGTTCTGTGGATGTGGGTGAATCTTTAGGGGTTTTTTTTGTTTTTTTTGTTTTGTTTTTCCAAATTCCTGCAAACAGACAGTAGATGAGGGTTAAAGTTGCAGTGTGTAAGATGTTGGTCATTTTTGTCACTTCTAAAACCGTTACCAAACAATTACATTCTGACATTTTCATGAATTTGTCATCACCCAAATTTTTCATTTTTTCTCCATTACCCTTAAATGAGTCCATTAATGTACATTTACATGAGGAGCGGGTCCTCTCTATGGGGGCCGCCATGTTTTTACAGTAGCCCCGAGTCGACATACTAAACATCTGTTGAGCTTTAATAATAACTACCCTTGCTTCTCCTGTATGCTCAGAGCGATGAGGGTGAGGTGATGGATACCAACCTTTAAAGCAGACATTTTATATTTTTCATTTAAAATGAATGATTGAATCCTAGCTTTTCATTTCATTATTTCAATTTCACTTGTATTATCCTGGCCGCTTTAGCGAGTTGGCCCGCCTGCCATTCATGCCGATAAAGCATAGCGAGAGCGCGGAGGCTGGATATTGTGGTGTAGGTGTATGATATTGATATAGTAGATGGAGGTGGAGGAGGAGGAGGAGGAGGAGGTCAGCGCGGATGAGCGGGAGCTCAGAGATCAGGGCTGGATACGATGCGCGCGGGATAAAATGAAATCTGGGCCAAGGAACACGGCACCAGAGGAAAAGCGGAAGGCAGAGGAGTACGGTAGATTTGCTTTAGGAGGCTGGGAAAATGAAATGTGATCCGTCCACAGCAGCCAACTGCAGGGAGTGTGCGTGAGATGGAGAAGACGAGGACAGAATGAGAAGCAGCGGATTGGTGCGCGGTCGCGCTGTGGATGGATCCGTTGTTGATGGGGGGAACAGAGGAGTCACGTTAGCGTGGCACGACGAGAGAAACTGGAGATGCGACCGAGTGTTTGTTTTCAAAGGTGCAGCGTGTACGATTTGGTGACATCTAGAGGTGAAGTTGCGTGTTGTATGCGTCACCTCACCCTCCCACTTCTGCGCATGCAGGAGAAGCAGAAATGACTGAAATCGTATTCACTGCACCTTTAAGCTCATCCGTTGCCGCTACTCTGTTGAAACCTTTTACTGGTGAGGTATCCACCTACATACCTGTTTATGTAGTGCCTGGGCACATGTGTTGTTAACCATAGTTTATTGGTCATTGTGCAATTATTTTGAAAAGCCGTGAACTTGGGTCTGGCAATAGCGTCCTTGACATGCGATATATAGGAAAATGATAATAACAGTAAAATGGCCGTGTGGCATCTGAGAAGCTCAGCGGCCGGATCGAGGGGAGCGGCTGTCGAGAGCAATTTGTTTGATTGTTCTTGACCAGTCTACCGCCTGACTCTCACAGAGGATTCGAACTCAGCGGTGCAGCCGGCTGATGGTGTTCACATCAAACGGGACTGTCACATGGTGGCGGGTTCCAGCCCTGCGTGGCGAGAGCCTCCGGGTGGATGTGGCGCAGCAGCATCCTGGACCGCGTGTTCACTTCCCGCCAAGGGATGCCCAAGGGCAGGGGGGTGGGGGCTGTCAGTGGGCCACGCTTCAGTAAACAGCAGGCGCTGATTTAAATGCACAAAGCGCTGAGTCGCTTCGTGTATGTGTGTTGTCCTGGAGGATGTGACTTCAAACAGAATGTGTGATTGTCTTAATGTGTCACCGGTGGTATGAGCGGCGCCGCCCACAGCCACGCTTATCTTTATGTCGGCGAGCAGCGACGGGTGATTTGCGTCTCGATGTAAACACATTTCTGAAGCTTTACAGCTTGTTTACTTTGGGATTCTCGCACCGTAAGTGCATGAAAGCCTCTCAAAGTCCTACTTGTTTTCTCCCACAACACATTTGGAATATAAATTATGCACCCGGGCGCATTTTGGAACAAATTTGTCTCATTAATTCTCTTAATATTGCGAGGTCCCAAAATGTTTAACTTTTTGTGAACTGCAATAATCGCCCTCATTTTTTGCAGTACCCTCTAATGCCAAGATCAAAAATGTATATGCATATTTCTGTGAGTGCCTGCAGAGGCTTGTGAAATAGAGAGATGGATGACTCATTTTTATGAATCCTGTGAGCCACATCCGGCACTCACTTTAATGTGAGTACACACTGCACTGTTTAATACAGAAAAAAAAGACAAGACAAAACTAATCAGCTCCCGATTGGCTCCTAATGGGGAACCGGTTCCTGTTGTTCACTTTAAAGAGCCGGCTCTTGGAGCCAGTTTGTTCGCGACTGACACATCACTAATAGAGATGTGGAAATAAGAGAAGGGATATTCATTTTTCCCTTTGCTCATCCAAAGTAAACACGGACAAACTCTCAAAAACCGAGTCAACCTACATCAGAACAAGATATTCTGGTGTGTCATGTACTCAGGCAAAGTGTCTAAACCAAATCAAAGGGAGATATTCAGTAGCTATCTATTTTGCATAAAGTTGAAAAGTCGAGACTGAAGGCAAGTGAAGTCCGTTTCCTTTTGGTCAGTCAGAGATTAGTCCGAGCAGCAAGTTTTTCCATTTGTCCAGGAAAAGTTACAAGGAATACTAAAATGTTTCAGTACAAAGAGTTTAAAGTACAATGGATCATAGAAGGTGTGTTATTAACAGCACTTGATGCTTTTAACAACGTCAGAGGCTCTAAATCTCGATGTTGAGATCAAAGCAAATATCTACAACGATAAGAAAACGTACGATAAACACCCGCCTGCTCTCACTCTGCCCTCTCGGGCCTGCACAGCCCTAACTCTCCTCCGTGTGCCCCCGAGTGTGATTCTCAGCCGATCCACACCATGATGTGCTGAGTCGGCAGAGGCGGCCCGATGTGCCCGATGAAGATGATAGAGTGAGCGCGGCATCACGGAGGCACATGTGCATGTTTTATCGTGCCTCACTCAACCTGACCGAGCTCCACTTTCTTCCTGATGTGTGAAGTTTGAACAAAGTGGAGCTGATAACGGCGCCGAAGAGTTCCATTGGAAAGTGGGAGTCGGCAGTAAGGGCTGTTTTCAGTGGTATCCATATGTCAACAGCTGATGGTTGGACTTGTGTTTACGGTGGCTCCATAATATATATCTCCATAATATAATCTCTGTGCAGGGCTTTCACCGGGAGAAACCATCGCATGGTGCCTCATCAACGACTTTGGAAAATGGCCACCACGGAGAATGCACAGGTTATGTAGACAGTGAAGTGAAGGAGGCAGCTGAGTATGTAGGTGTGGTATTGTGTTTATATGTGGTAGCTATATCCATCCATTCACCATTCATCTATCCATTCATCCATCCATCCATACAAACCCACCCACCCACCAACTACCAATCTTCTATCCATTGGCTGAGCCATCCACTCGTCATCTATCCATCCATCCATCCATCCATCCACCACCCATCATCCATCCATCCATCCATCCACCACCCATCATCCATCCATCCATACGTGTATCTATCCACCTATCATCTATCAATCCATCATCATCCATCCATCCACCTATCCATACACCCACCATCTATCAATCCATCCACTTATCTTCTATCATCCACCCATCCATCCACCAGTCCATCAACTATCCATCCATCCATCCATCTATCCACGGACTATCCATATATCATCATCCCATCATCTACCCATCCACCCATTCATCCACCAATCCATTAACTATTCATCTATCTATCCATCCATCCATTCATCGATCCATCTATCCACCCTTCATCTGTCCGTCTATCCAGGGGAGAGGTAAATAGATAGATAGACAGATAGAATTTTACAATGAATGTGACTACATACACACACACTGATACAGTGTCTTGTTGACACACCTTCCCATTGGCTCTCAGGCTCTTTGAAGGGAGTATTGATTTCAGTGGGGGTTTTAAAAGAGGCTCTAGTGAGTGTGAACGTCTCCCCGAAGACCCTCTGACACTCAGGTGTAACTCTTTAGCCTCTCTCATTCACCACATTAGAAGGTTCCACCTTCCCACAGCAGAAAGAGCTTCTCCATTTATCCTCTATCAGCCTCGGCAGCAGAGGTACAAATACTCCGTTACCTTACTTAAGTAGAAATGTTGGATATCTATACTATCTGTACTTAGAGTATTTATTTTTCAGCTGACTTTTCACTTCTACTCCTTACATTGTCACGCAAATATCTGTACTTTCTACTCCTCACGTTTTAAAAATAGGCTCGTTATTCACTCCGCCTCAATGCACCATTTTTTAAATTTTTTCGCTGGGTGGAGCGTGGTGCATTGTGGGATGTGGTAGTGCGCGCGACCTACCATGATCCACGCTTCATTTTCCGGAGTTTGGAGTGCGCATTTCAAGTGCGCATTGTGAGTGCCCTATGGATTGGGACGCACTCGTCGCTCAGCAGTGACATCGGCGGTCTCGAAAATGTGCACTTCAAGTGTGTGGCCAATGGATCGGGATACAGGGATGCTAAGTAACGCTAAGTACCAGGGAGGAGGTTAATTTCCAGGAAGACCTGTGAAAGACTGTTGAGTGTTGCAGGGCTCATCTTCAGGCCAAGAAGGACATGCATAGGCTCAAAGAACTTTGAGAACCAGCTGCTTTTGCGGCTGAACGAAGTCTATCGGTAACTCTTTGTTGCGTGTTCTGTGCTCGATCACACACGTGTGTGTTTGTGTGGGGTACCACATTCGGCGAGGGCTCCTCTGATTGGCTGTCTGTCCATGCATTTGCATTCCATGTTTACGTGTCCCTCTTTCGACTCCTCCCCTGCTCTCGGGCACTGCTGGCAGCTGCCACACACCGAGTGGCACACGGCGAGGCGTCCGACGTCCATCACACGGCTCTTTGCCATGTGACAGCGGGGCTGACCGACAATGGCTGCCAGCCTCTGCTACCTAGCTACCCCGTGTCCCGGGCTCTGAGTGATATCATTGCGGCGAAGAGGGATGACATCATCTTTCATTCAACCTTGTGTGAATTCCGAGATATTACAGCAGCTGTGGGGACGAGGGTTCAGGCCCTGTCCCTTGACAATAGACCCCAGTTGTCGTTAAAACTCAAAATATATTTAGTATGTCCACCCTGAGCGACTGTAAAAAACATGGTGGCCCCCCAGAGAGAGGCCCCGCTCCTCATGTAAACACACATAATTAACATTACATTACATAATTAATTTAAAGGTAATGGGAAAAAAAAGTTAGTGATTATACATTCATGTAAATGTCATATATTGTAAATGTCAATATTACCCTTAAATGAGCCCATTAATTCATACTTACATGAGGAGCAGGTCCACACTAAGGGGGCCGCCATGTTTTTACAGTAGCCCCAGAGTGGACGCACTGAACGTCATTTGAGTTTTGACGTCAACGGGAGTCTACCATAGGTTCTCCTGCATGCTCAGAAGGGCGAGGGTGAGGTGATGGATGCCACATGCAACTTCACCACTAAATGTCACCAAATCTTGCACACTGCACCTTTCCGTTTCATGACTCGAACTTCGATGCCCTTATGTCGGGGAAATGGGTTCAAAAGCTGGAATTAAGGAGCGAGGAAAAAGATGAAATGGGGAGATTATGGACAGGGAAATCTTTAACAGGAATCACTTTCTCTACGAGTGGCAGGGCGAGCGAGGCCAACCCCCTCGGAAAAGCCAATCAGGAAGTAATTCATTTGTCAATATGGGCCTTAATCACTGTGCCGTGGCCGCTTAACACTCTCTTCCCGTAATTACAAATGAATGCCGGGAAGAAAAAAAAAAAGTTTTTTTATCATATCACTTTCCTGGAGTGAGTACATGGAGGTACTCAGCGAGGGTTGTATTTGATCTAATGGGTCAACACACACAGAGCAGTGTGGACAGATGGGGGGATGAATGCCGAATGCAGGGAGGGAACACCAGGGCGCTCAAAGTGATTACTGTTTGAATAGGGGAGTGGAGCCGATAGTCGCCACAGTGGGACGAGCCCATATCAGATTAATGGCAAAGGGAGGGACAACATCTCTGATGATTGTTTCCCTACAGCCCCTCCACTCCATTTGTCCACTTTGCTCTCCGGAGGGTTGCTGAGAGGAGAATAGTCTATAGCAAAGCCTCGCGATTACCTGCCCTGCTTTTCCATTGTGAACGGCCATCACTGCATCCCATCTTTCGAACGCTCAGGCAGGATGGTCAAGCAGTTTTCGTGTTGTTAGTAAAGAAGACGAGGTGGAGGAGGAGGAGGCACCTGAGGAGAGCGGGGGCAACATGCAGGGGCACTTGATGGGCGAGCACAATCCACCGTTAAATGTGGAAGTACCTTTGTTTTCGTACAGAGAAAACGCTCGGACACTTTGCATGTGCTTGGCAGGGTGGAGTGTAGTGAATGTCAAGTGGCGGCCCGTGGGCCACATTTGTTCCGTCAGAGCTTTCAGTGCAGCCCTTAGAATATAACTGAATTCAAGAATAGCCTCGTGAGTAGGAAAAAAGTATGTTTCTATGTTTATTTCTTGCTCGACAATCAACAGGTCCACAGTCCGGTCGCATCCAGCAGGATGTGGCTGCAGCCAGACGAGTCGTCACACCCCCGGCTGCAGCCACCTCCTCCTGGATACCACCCACTGTGGCTAGCTCCTACCTTTGGTCCGTATAGTCCCTTTAAAGCCGTTTTGGTTATTTGTTATCTGGTCTACAGTCCTCTTGTATTTCTAGTAGTTTGCTGCAGTAAAGTCAATATGAGTCTGGTAACACTTAAAAAAAAAATACATATTTGGAGGGAACATTTTAAATCAAATAATAATAGGTTTCTTAGGATAGAATATTTATTACATTTTATATTACAAGAGCGTGTGGCCCTCACTGTGTCTGCCGGGAAAGAGTCTGGCCCTTGGACAAATGTAGTTGACGACCCCCGGCGCAGTGAAGTGTTTCCACTCAGGCAGCGCACAGCAGGGGACCCAGGGAAGGACACTTGTCACATGTGAAGACAGTTTACATAGGTTGAAATATCACACTGTTACCTTTTCTTACACACGGACAAATGTACACACAGACACACACACACACAGACACACACACACACACACACACACACAGAACCCTAACCGACATTGACTGACATTCACACAAACCTCCTCACACACACACACACACACACACACACACACACACACACACACACACACACACACACACACACACACATTCACTCGAGCTTGCCCTGTTTTTACAGTTTGAGCAGAATAATATGAGAAATTGGCTGAATAACATCAGGGAGCAAAAGCAGCACATATCAAGTGCATCACGGGGGTGAAGGTGTGCAAGGACTGCGCGGAGGTTTTATGGTTGCTGCTGAACATAAATACTCGCTGCTGTACATTGGCAAAGAAAAAAAAAAAAAGAAATGCACATTTTGCAGAAAATGATTGTCAATGCTCCAAAGCCAAGTTGAGGCAGAGCGTTGGCAGGTTCTTATCTGCCTTTAAGATCCTTATTATTTTTCACTGTACACAAACTAAAAAGCACATACACATCGTTCGACTGGAGGGGCCCTGCTGCCGCTTCCATGACCCCGTTGACCTCCTCCACTTCCTCTTCTGTAGAACTTTGCCAGGTAAACTACCTGTGTCTCTTTGTCATTCATTCATTAATTTTAAAATGTAAGAACTCTGCAGCCGATGGAGTGATTTTAATTATATATCCTCGCATAGGGACGAGGGGTTGTCACAGGTCACGGTGGATAAATTAATATCCAAAATTGAGGATCCTGGGGGGGGGATCTGCCCCTGCCCTGCACTGTCCTGCCCTGCACTGCACTGCATACGGCTCCATGATAATCCTCTCTATGTAAGTGACTGCAGCCCGGACCCCTGGAAACCGATTACCTCAGTCAGATCACGTCCCACTCTGTCGCCTGAGGACACGCGATCCTCGGTGTCAACCGCCGTGTCAAAGCCCCACTTTTTGCTGATCTCAGCATCTGAAGCAGGTGTTGCTGCTGCCGACGGACGGCGTTCCCAGCAGGTTCGGCGTCCTCTGCAGAACGCGGCCTCAAGATGAACCGTCGTTCAAAGACTTTCCCCCCTGTTCAATCAAACCGTGCATTTTCATACACGCTATGGAGCATGAGGGGACGCTTGCCGCTCAATCGCTACCATGCTGTGCAAGTATCTGCATTCATGGCGCTTCCACTCTTACTCCAGTCAGGGGTCTGGCTTTAATTTGTCTGCACATCTGACGCCGGGGAGAATCATTGGATCTTTTTTTTTTTCTTTTTTTTCCCCCACACATGAAAAACATAATTTATTGTTAAATTATTCATCGTGTTTTGAGGCTTTAAAGTTTTTCCCCTCATTAAAAAGGACACTAGAATCTGCCAGTGTAGCGAAAATATCAGATTTGCTCGTCTAAAAGCCTGGTTGTTGTTTACAAAGTCACCGTCTGATGTCACATGTGATGTTAGCGCATAGATGGTACACTCCACCATTGCATGCCACGGTTACAAGCAGTATTGCATCAATAGGGGGTCAAAGGTCAAGGTTGGCAGCTCATCCGAAACACTTCATTGTCATTACCAAGGTCCATGCAATATGTCGGAAAACAGTCCACAATAGAACATATATTTGTATTTTCCTCCAATAAGATTGTTTACTGCAATCTATTTGAACGTTTCTCTCGAGATGTAGGAGGTTGGAGGAGCCATTTAAAGGCCCAGTGTCTTCATGTAGTAATGTCCCTTTCTTTTGTGGTATAACATATGTCTACTCAAGCATATAATCCTTTGAATTTTGGAATTGCTATTTTCACTACCCTTCTATAAGTTCTATATCTAGGTTTGTCTTCAAGTTATATGAAGGCCCCCATGCTGTTCACAGTATCCACATTTGGACACAAATCCATGAGCATTTCAATCATCTCTGTAGTACACAATTCCACCACTTGATGTCACTAAATCCTACGCACTGCACCTTTAAGTATGTATGCTTGGAGACAGACGGGCTGTCCTTCACTTGGAGACAGACGGGCTGTCCTTCACTTGGAGACAGACGGGCTGTCCTTCACTTGGAGACAGACGGGCTGTCCTTCACTTGGAGACAGACGGGCTGTCCTTCACTTGGAGACAGACGGGCTGTCCTTCACTTGGAGACAGACGGGCTGTCCTTCACTTGGAGACAGACGGGCTGTCCTTCACTTGGAGACAGACGGGCTGTCCTTCACTTGGAGACAGACGGGCTGTCCTTCACTTGGAGACAGACGGGCTGTCCTTCACTTGGAGACAGACGGGCTGTCCTTCACTTGGAGACAGACGGGCTGTCCTTCACTTGGAGACAGACGGGCTGTCCTTCACTTGGAGACAGACGGGCTGTCCTTCACTTGGAGACAGACGGGCTGTCCTTCACTTGGAGACAGACGGGCTGTCCTTCACTTGGAGACAGACGGGCTGTCCTTCACTTGGAGACAGACGGGCTGTCCTTCACTTGGAGACAGACGGGCTGTCCTTCACTTGGAGACAGACGGGCTGTCCTTCACTTGGAGACAGACGGGCTGTCCTTCACTTGGAGACAGACGGGCTGTCCTTCACTTGGAGACAGACGGGCTGTCCTTCACTTGGAGACAGACGGGCTGTCCTTCACTTGGAGACAGACGGGCTGTCCTTCACTTGGAGACAGACGGGCTGTCCTTCACTTGGAGACAGACGGGCTGTCCTTCACTTGGAGACAGACGGGCTGTCCTTCACTTGGAGACAGACGGGCTGTCCTTCACTTGGAGACAGACGGGCTGTCCTTCACTTGGAGACAGACGGGCTGTCCTTCACTTGGAGACAGACGGGCTGTCCTTCACTTGGAGACAGACGGGCTGTCCTTCACTTGGAGACAGACGGGCTGTCCTTCACTTGGAGACAGACGGGCTGTCCTTCACTTGGAGACAGACGGGCTGTCCTTCACTTGGAGACAGACGGGCTGTCCTTCACTTGGAGACAGACGGGCTGTCCTTCACTTGGAGACAGACGGGCTGTCCTTCACTTGGAGACAGACGGGCTGTCCTTCACTTGGAGACAGACGGGCTGTCCTTCACTTGGAGACAGACGGGCTGTCCTTCACTTGGAGACAGACGGGCTGTCCTTCACTTGGAGACAGACGGGCTGTCCTTCACTTGGAGACAGACGGGCTGTCCTTCACTTGGAGACAGACGGGCTGTCCTTCACTTGGAGACAGACGGGCTGTCCTTCACTTGGAGACAGACGGGCTGTCCTTCACTTGGAGACAGACGGGCTGTCCTTCACTTGGAGACAGACGGGCTGTCCTTCACTTGGAGACAGACGGGCTGTCCTTCACTTGGAGACAGACGGGCTGTCCTTCACTTGGAGACAGACGGGCTGTCCTTCACTTGGAGACAGACGGGCTGTCCTTCACTTGGAGACAGACGGGCTGTCCTTCACTTGGAGACAGACGGGCTGTCCTTCACTTGGAGACAGACGGGCTGTCCTTCACTTGGAGACAGACGGGCTGTCCTTCACTTGGAGACAGACGGGCTGTCCTTCACTTGGAGACAGACGGGCTGTCCTTCACTTGGAGACAGACGGGCTGTCCTTCACGTGGAGACAGACGGGCTGTCCTTCATGGAGACAGAGAGAGAGACAGAGAGAGAGACAGAGAGCGAGAGCAGTTGTGTAACATCATATTTAGTCGGACTAGTTTTTATAGTGGAAATCTTAAGTGTCATGGTGCAGAAGTGATGTGCTGTAACTCTTGTTACCCCCTCACACATGGACCAGGGGTAATAAATAAATACCCATGAGGTCTGTCACATTTTTCAGGTCCTGGTCATTTTATTGCTTTTCAAATATTTGTATTTTGTATTGTATAAATAAATATTAACAGGCCATTGTTTGTATTTGTTCTCTGACCTAAACCTGGAAAAACCTGCCTGGTATCAACTCAAGCAGGTTATTGATCGATTTCATTACAAACTCTGAACCAGCAGCTTAAAGGGGCAGTCTGTAAGATTTCCTTCATCTTTGTCACAAAATATTACAAAACAATGACATACTGACATTTTAAACACATTTATAATCCGCTGAAAGTTGTACTTTCCCCATCACCCTTCAATGAGCCCTTTAATGTTTATGTACATGAGGAGTGGCTCCTCTCTACGGGGGCGGCCATGTTGTTACAGCAGTAAAAGTGGACGAACTAAACATGTGTAGAGTTTGAACAACAACTGAAGTGGAGCTCAGCTTCTCCTCATGTTCAGAAGAGTGAGCTGATGATACAACACTTCACCTCTAGAGGGCAGCACATCTGACACACTGCACCTTTAAGTCTTTCTAAAGAGGAAGTTTGAGTCATCTTGTGTTTGTATGTTGCAGTGTGGCTCCCTCCAGTCCAGATGTTGTGCAGTTCACAGAACCGCTCATTACTCCACCGTCTACAGCTCCAGTGAGAAGGTGGAGTCTGGAACCAGCTGCTGTGAAACCTCTCGAATAATGTTTCCTCAGATCATTGTAACATTGTTATTGTCAGAGTGAGTGGTTTCAACAAAGTCCTTGTGTCAATGACAAACTCTGCTAATCTGTTTCCCTCCGCAGACCTTTGATAAGATCCTCATCGCCAACAGAGGAGAGATCTCATGCAGAGTAAGTCTTTCTTCTCTGAACGTGAGCCACCTGAACTCAACATCTCCACGTGAAGACAGCATCTGGGTCTGAATGTGTTTTTTCTGGTCAGGTGATAAAGACATGTAAGAAGATGGGCATCAAGACGGTGGCTGTGCACAGTGACGTGGACTCGTGTGCTGTGAGTTTTCATATGTTTACATCCAACATCACTTGAACGCTACACTCTCATATGACAGCTTTGTTTAGCGTGTCATCTATAGTCAGTCACTCATTCAGTAAAAGTGCAGGTAACAGACAGAAGAGGATTTGAGGACGTATCTGTTGAATGTTTTCAAACTGCTGGTTGTGCTGTGAGTTCTGCACATGCTCAGTTAGGTGGAGGTCAATCTAACAACAGGAAGTGATGGTGATTTCCCGGCATCATGTTAACTCAATGTTGTCGTGTTGTCCTGCTGAGGTGAAAGGTCAAGTATGTGTGTGTGTAGGTCCATGCAAAGATGGCTGACGAGGCAGTGTGCGTCGGCCCCGCCCCCACGAGTAAGAGCTACCTGAACATGGACGCCATCATGGAGGCCATCAGAGTGACGGGAGCACAAGCTGTACGTGTTTGTTACAAACGTCATGAAACCTGTTGGAACACGCGTGACCTGCTGCTCAGGCCAAACGTTGACCTTTAATCTGTCGGTCCATGCAGGTTCATCCCGGTTACGGTTTCCTCTCTGAAAACAAAGAGTTTGCCAAACGACTGGTGAGTGCAATCAGCTGAGAAGCTTCTGATATGATACGTGTTCGTTTGTCTCGTTTCAGGGGCCGTCTTCTACCAAGCGCACTTCTCTCAGGGCCCCGAGTCAGCGCACTGGCTGCATTCCAGGGTGAAAGGAGGCGTGCGAGCATTTCAAATCATTTATAATCTTATTGATCATAGCGCTGCGCGGTGTCTCATTTCACCCTTTCAACGTGAAGTGTGAACCTTCCTCGTGTTTCCTGTTCAGTGCTGCGCGTCTGAGGCAGAGAGCTGCTCACACAGCAGCTAACGTGGCTAACTAAGATGCTAAGTCACAGCAGCTAACGTGGCCAACTAAGATGCTAAGTCACAGCAGCTAACGTGGCTAACTAAGATGCTAAGTCACAGTGCATTCTGGGATAGGATTCACCCTTGTTTGGGGGGTTTTGAGGGTCCTGTGAAACGGGTCGGTCAGCGCTCTGAAATGAGGCCCAGCAGAACTCACCGGTACCGTCGGGTCTCGGGACTAATCCGGAACCAACCCGCTGTGTGGTGAGAGTGATGCAGGGTTAGAACTTTGCTCCTGTGACGTCTTCAGCCCTGATACTGTAGATCTTCATGGAATGCGTCCTTGTGTTTCCCCCCAGGCAGCAGAGGGCGTGACCTTCATCGGGCCGGACACAGACGCCATCCAGGCCATGGGCGATAAGATCGAAAGCAAGTTGATAGCAAAGACTGCGAAGGTCAACACCATCCCAGGGTTCGACGGGGTGGTGGAGGTACCACCGCTTTCAGCTGCTCGCTCTCCAACAGCAATATGATCTTTGTTTGATTCTATAAAGAACAGAAACATTCTATGAACTAACCACTGAAAAGATATGGCCAGTCGTCAATAACCAAAACCTTTCTGCCCCCGCCTCTTCACACACACACACACACACACACACAGACTGCAGAGGAAGCTGTGAGGATCGCACAAGACATTGGTAAGTCTTTGTTTACCTGCACACTCAGGAGTGACTCGCTTCATTGATATATTACTTTTGTTAAAGGTGCAGTGTGTGAGATGTGCTGCCCTCTAGAGGTGAAGTGTTGTATCATCAGCTCACTCTTCTGAACATGAGAAGCTGAGCTTCTTCAGTTGTTGTTAAACTCTACAGATGTTTAGTTCGTCCACTTTTACTGCTGTAAAAACATGGCCGCCCCCGTAGAGAGGAGCCACTCCTCATCAGTCATACATTGAGGTGATTATACATTTGTAAAAATGTCTCTCTCATTTTTTTGTCATTCTTTTTCTACAGAAGTGACAAAAAATGAGTCTTACACACTGCTCCTTTAAAGTGTAAATCTTTCTGTTGGAGTATCTGAACGCTCTGCTCGGGTTTGAAGTTTAGATCCAGGTGTAAACACTTTGTCATCTGAAATTCAGGCGTCCACATGTGTTTGTGGTCCGACTCAAACATGAAGCCATAACTCTCTGTTTACTCTTGTGCTGTGGCTTTGTCCCTCTGTTGTTGCTAGGATACCCGGTGATGATCAAAGCATCTGCAGGTGGAGGAGGGAAAGGAATGAGGATCGCCTGGAATGATGAGGAGACGAGGTACTGTCCAAAACGTCCTTCCTCTCTGAAGGATCCACTTCATCCATCCCAGTGGCTCCAGCAGATTCTGCCTCAAACACCTGCTGACTCTTCTGTCACCAAACATGTTTCTGGATGTGATTTTTAGATGCTGCCTCTGTGTCATGGCGCTGGAAAGTCCTGACTTCATCTGCCCTCAGACTGTGTATCACGTGGTTTGTGTATCGCTCGTCGCGGCTGCCGTTTGTGTTCACGTGCGTCGGTCTTTGTTTTTGCAGGGAAGGTTTTCGGTTCTCGTCCCAGGAGGCAGCGTCCAGTTTTGGAGACGACAGGCTGCTGATCGAGAAGTACATCGACAACCCCAGACATATTGAAATCCAGGTGAAGGACCTTCTATTGCTTGTAATCAATTATTTGTACAGAAACCAAAATGCAGATATTTTAGTGTGAGGTCCATCTTCTTTTTCCATTTTATTTTAAATGAAAAACAAATATTGCACCTTTTGTTTTTCTTACATAAACCAAAAGGTTTTAAAAACTGAATTCTGAAGCAAAAATGAGGGAAATCAAATTAAACCGATAAGAAGGAAAAAAGAAACCACCTTAAGAAAAAGAAAAGTGTATGTTTAAGAAAACACATCAACTTCAACCATTATTCTGATTCTAAGATGAGATGCAGCCCAGAACTGTGGAGTCTTGTCTGTGCTCAGGACCTGGACTCAGTTTCACAGGTGTGAGCTGGAGTCCAGAAAGCCTGAGTCATGTCCTCTGATCTCAGGTTCTGGCTGATCAACATGGAAACGCTCTGTGGCTGAATGAGAGGGAGTGCTCCATCCAGAGGAGGAA
Organism: Chascanopsetta lugubris; assembly: GCA_016785325.1. Classification (NCBI taxonomy): domain Eukaryota; kingdom Metazoa; phylum Chordata; class Actinopteri; order Pleuronectiformes; family Bothidae; genus Chascanopsetta; species Chascanopsetta lugubris. Next base: position 16,239 of record JAFBJT010110934.1, read on the forward strand.
CCAGAAGGTGGTGGAGGAGGCTCCCAGGTCTGCAGCCGTGTAGAATGACAGAACTGCGGGAGAGCTGCAGGGGGCGTGGCCCTGCAGCCTGATCAAAGGCTCCAGGGGGCGTGGCCCTGCAGCCTGATCAAAGGGGCCCTGAAGCTGTGGAGTGGAGTGAGTCTGATCTGCTTGTTTCCTCACCAGCACTTTCCTGGACCCTGAGACTCGGCGAGCGATGGGCGAGCAGGCGGTGCAGCTCGCCAAGGCCGTGAATTACTCGTCCGCCGGCACCGTGGAGTTCCTGGTGGATTCCAAGAAGAACTTCTTCTTTCTGGAAATGAACACACGTCTGCAGGTCCGTCCACAGCTGTGTGTGTGTGTGTATCATCTAAATGTGTGTATCTGTGTCTCTGACGGTTTCTTCTTCATTGGTGCCTGCAGGTGGAGCATCCAATCACAGAGTGCATCACTGGCCTGGACCTGGTGGAGCAGATGATCAGAGTCGCCAAAGGTTACAAGCTGCTGCACAAACAGGAAGATATTCCAATAAACGGCTGGGCTGTCGAGAGTCGTGTCTATGCAGAGGTGTGTGTGTGTGTGTGTGTGTGTGTGTTCTGTTACCCTTGACTCTTAACACACCTTTATGCAGAGGTGCGTGACAAACTCTTTTGGGGTAAAAGACAAACGACTTTTCTTCTGGAATCAGTGAAGTCACAAAAGAGAATTCTGTTTGAAGTCACTGTTCTTGTGTCGACCCTGAAGGACCCGTACAAGTCCTTCGGTCTCCCCTCCATCGGCCGTCTGTCCCAGTACCAGGAGCCTCTGGACCTGAGCGGCGTGAGTGTGAAAGAGACCTCCAACACGTCACGATGAGCTCTGACGAATGACAGATTAAAGATGGTGGTTGAATGTTTCCTGTCAGGTCCGTGTGGACAGTGGCATCCAGGAGGGAAGTGACATCAGCATCTACTATGATCCCATGATCTCCAAGGTCAGTGCAGAAGCATTGGTCTCTATTGAGTGAAGATGGTGTTGAATGTTTTCTGAACCAACCGTTCCTTGTGTGTTTGCAGCTGGTGACCTTTGGAGCCACGAGAGCCGAGGCCCTCGCCAAGATGGAGGATGCTCTGGACAACTACGTCATCAGAGGTCGATCTGCACATTTTGTTCCTCCACTTCTGATACTTTTACCTCTGAGGGTCTAATAACTGTTGAACTCGGGGCAGAAATGGTAGAATACTGGTGACCCTGTAAATCATTCCTCCGTGGAGAAAAGTGTTCATCCATTCATCTGTGTTTCCCGTTGTTTCCTCTGTGTCTCTGCGCAGGTGTGACCCACAACATTCCCCTGCTCCGAGAGATCATCACCCACCCTCGCTTCATCTCCGGGGACATCAGCACCAACTTCCTGCCCGAGGTTTATCCCCACGGCTTCAGGGGGCATCAGCTGACGGCCGCCGGCCGCCGGGAGCTGCTGGCCTCGGCCGCGGCTCTGTACGTCACCGCTCAGCAGCGCTCACACAAGCTCCGGGGCCACCAGAGGTCAGCAGACATCACCTCCAGCTGGGCGAGGCGGCTCAAATGCTTTGACCGGCCTGACTTTACATCGCTGTGTGTGTGTGTGTGTGTGTGTGTGTTGCAGGGTTCCCTCCTCCCCTGTAGAGAGTGACCACTGGGACCTGTGTGTGGAGCTGGGGGAGGGGCACTATGCTGTGGGCGTGACCAAAGATGGAAGTGTGTACACTGTGAGTACAGTCTGTGACTCCCTGAGCTCCGTGAAACCCCGGGAACCTAGAGATCAGAGTGATGTTTGTTTACAGGTGGAGGTGGATGGTGGGAAGGTGGAGGTGAGTGGACAGTGGAACCTGGCTACACCACTGCTGCCACTCACCATCAATGGTTCACACCGAATGCTCCAGGTGACACGCACACACACACACACACACACACACACACACACACACGCGCACACAGGTAGAAGTAGTAAACACAGGATGTGCTGATGTTTGTTTTGTGTCTCAGTGTTTGTCCAGAGACGCCTCAGGACACGTCGTCCTGCAGTTCATGGGAACCTCGGTACGTTTCCTCCTCCTCCATCACACTCATGATGTCACCATCCCATAATGTCCTCGTGTGTGTGTGTGTGTGTGTGACTCCAACCCTCTGTTTCTTGTCCACTCCAGCATCAACTCCTCTTTTGATTCAGTCTGGTTTGGACGTTAAAGTTGTTGTCAGTGTGTTTCCAGACTCCACTCTTCGCCCGGAGCCTCAAACTCAGCAGTTGCGTCTCTGTAGTTTCAGCTCCGGGTTCTGTCCACGTCGGCCGCTCGCCTCAACTCCTTCATGCCGGAGAAGATTCCCGAGGACACCAGCAGCATCCTGCGCTCTCCCATGCCCGGCACCATGGTGGCGGTGGCGGTCAAACCCGGAGACACGGTAACAAGCGCACCCGCGTGCAGAGCTGGAGGATCCCAGTCTCCATGACGACACGGAGGCTGGTCCTCTCCACAGCTCTTTGTCATGAAGACTTTCTAAACTTCCTCTTCCTCTGCGACGTCTGCGAGTCACATGAGTATCGATCATCTCCTGATCAGAATCGTGTGTTTGTGTAGGTGGCAGAAGGTCAGGAGATCTGTGTGATTGAAGCCATGAAGATGCAGAACAGTTTGACCGCTGCCAAGCAAGCGAAGGTAAAGTAGACGCAGACTGGAATGTTCCTCACATGAAGCATCTTCACTCTCATGGTCAAACACAGTTTGAACGTTCACCTGCACATGAATGTGAGAGATGCACTGTACTTTACTGCTGTGGAGTGATTCCTCTGTTTACCACTAGAGGGAGCCTGAGTCCCTCTCCTGGTACATGAAGGACTCTTTGACAGTGAAGCCTCAGTAACTCCATGTAATACTGTTATTACTGAGTCAGCAGAAAATACAGTGTGTGTGTGTGTGTGTGTGTGTGTGTGTGTGTGTGTGTGTGTGT
>JAFBJT010110935.1:0-20000 GCA_016785325.1 Chascanopsetta lugubris
CTGACAGGGGGTGGGGGGTGGGGGGGGGGTTAAGGGTCAAGGGTCGGGGGTCGGAGCCCGGCACCATTTGTAACTGTTGGGAGTGTTGTCACTTCCACCTCACGATTTCCTACTTTGCAAAAACACTTAAGACGGCCAGCACAGGCTTCCTCCCCGGCGCCACGATGACAAGAGATGCTCTTTATATCTTTTCTATTCTATCAGGTGTAGCACTGGACGCCTTAGTTATGTGGCACTGTCCCCTGAATATTGATGTTTTTTTAGGGGGGGTGGGGGGGGGGGTCATAAATGTAGGTGATGACATTTTTCAAAGGTATAGTACACATGATTTAGTGACATCTAGTGGTGAAATTCTGTCTTCCATATGTTTGTCCATTCCGTCTATAAGGCAATTATTGCAAACAGCATTGCAATCAGCTCATATCCCTTATCATCCTGCCCCCGTGTGGTTGTGAGTGGAAGTGTCCCTGCTCATGGAGAGACACTGAGATAAAAGCAGAAGCTGCAGAAATCAGAGTTGTCAAAAAGATGAAGAAAAAAATAAAAATAAAAAGGAGGATTAAAGTGCACTTTCCCACACTGTTCCCAACCGGGACCCGCAGGGTCACAAGAAAGGGGTCGAACCCCTCGGAGTCAACCCCCCCCCCCCCCTCCACTCCCCTGTTAACACCCCTCCTCAATTACAGCCAAACACGTAAACATAGCAGAGGCAGGGCCGCTGGGTCAGGAGACAGTAAACAAGCCCTGGATTGGTTGTTGGGATCCCTCTCCTCTCGACGCCTTGTTTAGAGCGTGGCGGTCGTCACACGGGCGCCTCCCACCTCTAAAGATGCTGATGTCAGACGTGCATGTTTCATCACAGAGGATTCTTTTATCTGTGTGCATGTCCAGAGAGGAGTCGCAGATATTTTTAGAGTTTGACTTTGGGAACGGGGCTGGATCTGTTTAACCACAGGCCTCTGGTGAATTGTCATGGTCCCCAGTGAACAAACCCACCCAGGTGCTAGATTAAACCCACCCCCTCGACCATCTCCAACGCCCCCCCCCACCCCCCCCACCCCCCCCGCGCCGCCGCCACCTCCTCCCTAAACCATCCTGACCCTGTTTTACTTCCACGAATATGAGTCATGACGGGAGAAAACTCGCTGAAATCATCCATCGCTGTGCCTTAGGGCCTCTCATTCGAAAACGATCCATAATGGCCACAGTAAACCAGTGGTGACTTTATTCAAGGCGATGTTTTCTATCTGTACTGTGAATTACGGACAGTTTTGATGCGGGAATTTGGAGAAATTTAAAAATTAAAATTCACTATTTTGTATACAAATGTGGGTTTGTGGGCCTCTAATTAAGAAACGATCGATAATTGCAACAGTAAACCGATGGTGACTTTCCTCATGGTGATGCCTACTATCGATCCTGTAAATTGCACACAGATTTGATGGTGGACTTTAGAGAAACCTGGATGTTAAATTCAGTATTTGAAGTGTTGAATTTGTCGTACATTTGCTTGTTCTTCCAGTGCTGGGACAAAGCGTGAGGAGCTGCAGGACCTGGGGGAGGAGCTTCTGGAAGGACAGGAAGTGATGTCAACATATCGAAAGCCACAAGCCACTCCCACTCTGCATTAGAGTGGGTCTGTGGACAAGTGTCTGTTTCAAGTGTCTGTTTCCCCTCACATGCTCCACTTGCAGTGGTGAGTTCGTAACTTCACCTCCACCTGTTTGTTTTCGTCCCCCATGTGCAAATCAACTTTTGATTTCCACTCCTTGATGCCTTCTTTGTATACTTTAAATTACAGACAGGTGTAATGTGGGAATTTAGAGACATTTCAGTGTGTAGTTCACTCGTTTCAACGCCACATTAGTCTTTTCTCCGAGTCTGAGGGCGTCTCATTCCAAAAATAGCCACAATTGCAACAGTAACACGATGGTGACTCTGTTCATGGAGAGGCCTACTATCTATCCTGTACATTTCAGACAGATTTGACGGTGGAATTTAGAGACATTTCAATGTAAAGTTCGCTATTTTCCATTTTTATTCTGCGGCTGACTTGGTGGCTCAGTTGACGGCGGCTAGCGAACTGTGGGCTCACTCGACGCCAGTGCGAGTGGAGTGCAGTGGGGGAGGCGGGAATCAAACCGCTGACCCTCTGGTCAGAAGACAGCCCCTTTTATAACCCCTCAGCCACAGCATGTCCCACATGGAAACATAGTGAAATCCAATTGTGATGAAGGATTCCAAAGACTATGTTTCCGCTCTACAACTAAGATATACACATCCTGCCAAATAGTGCACCCATGGGTGGGCATGTTAATATAGTTGTCCAACTCATTTGTTTGTACTATTTTCAACCATTTTTGAAGGCTACATGATATTGTGTTTTAATCAAGTACCAGTGCTTGTTGTTAATAATCACAGATAAAGTGAATTTATTGTAAAAGGTCATATTTTGGCTCCCTGCAGGTCGACACCCACTTCTGTTTTCACCAAACACTCTGCTCCACTTAATGTCACACTCATTACACCATCAATTACTTGAGTTCCACCAGTTTAATTGATCTCTAATACCTAGTTTGTGTTTTTATAGAAGCCCACAATCAAACGAAAACATGATGTGAGAACTAATGACAACTCAAGGCTACTGTCAGTTCCCCTACATGTATATTTGGAGAGTAAAGGTGAAGGATATTCACCGGCAACTTAACCACCCGATGTCACTAAATCTCAACGCACTCGTCCCCTTTAACTTGTGCAGTTAATACAGATCGAAAGCAAACAAACATTTTTGACTCTTTTATTATGAACACGTGTCTCACCATGAGGTGGCAGCCACAGCTTTTAAAAAAACACACGGATTACATCCATGTCTTCGAATCACATTGTCAACACACTGCAGGCAGCGACGGGTGATAGTCAGGCGTCATCTCCAGGTGACGAATGATGATAGGCATTGTAGAGAGAGGAAGCATCAGTCTATACTGGACTGCAGACATCTGTTGAAAGCCTCACACTTTCATCAATCGAATCTGAAACATTATATCGGCACATGGTTTGGCTCCTGTCGCAGAAAGAATGCAGAGGTCACATTTCTTCTCGTTATGCAAATGATTCAGAGAGGGAACGAAATCAAAACGATAAACTGGGCCGCACTGCAAAACGGCATCCTCCCACAGACCTGACGCTATCAGCCACGACACATTACGGGGCATCATAACGTTTCCCTGAACACACCGGTCAATACCAACACCTCAGCTGAAAATGGAAATTGTGGAGGCTTATTAGTTTATGTTCTATTTTCAACAACAGAAATGTTTTACCATGGTGACTGAGGAAAGAGACAAACCTTTTATGGACCATGAGACTGTAACCTGCCTCTGATGCAGGACGGGAATAAATGCTACCAGAACAAATCAATGAAATGAAGCTGTTTTTGTTTTACATTTCTGACTGAAAAGTTATAAAAATGACTTTTTCTCAAATATGGAGAACCCCTTTTTGAAACCCTTACATACGCAGGGCAAACATTTACAGAAGTACATGTGAATATGAGGTGATGGTTGTGGTGTCGCCCACATACATGTGTGGTATCATCCATATATACTGGTGCAGTAAGGTAATGTTCATATTCACAGCTTGGTCCTTAAAAGCACATATTTCGAAGCAAAGGTAAACACTTCAGCTTCGAGGACAGGGGCGGGGCACTTGTGGGTTACCGTGGCTACGAGACCTGAGACTCAACATGGCAACATAAGACTGTTTTCAAGTGGGCTCATCATACAGACAGGATTCAATTTTGTTGTAAATAGTGATTAAAGTATATCTGAAAGAAATACAAAAAAACCTCCCACTTTTTTTATCCCACAATTCAACACAAATATCTGTTAAATGAAAAACATAGATGGTGTTGAAACAGTGCAGTCATTTTGCAGTCTTGTGTAGGCATCTTTTATAATTATAATAAATACTTCAAATCCCATATACTTATTTTTAAATTGCATATAATTGAGGCTATTGAATTTAGGGAAGTCTTATGATTTTGATGTTGTCATGATTAAAATGATTGATAGGCAAAACAACAAGATCAAACAAACATTCGAAATTATACAGCAAACCCCATCTCTATATTTGGTACAAGTGGTATTTTATGATGAGGCGTCCCACAGGACATGTATCACATCATTTCCTGTTTGTGTTTACTCGAATAGTTCCCATCCATACTGCTCAGAGACTGCATACATCTGATACCATATTTCAGGACATTCGTCCGGTGCTCTTGGATATCTTTTCATTATCAATAAATCCCAACCAATCAATCGCAAGTGATTAACTGATCCCACTAAAGACAATTGCCTGTATTCGTAATCTGTTTTACCAGTTGGCGCTTTTCTCTTGAATTGAAATCTTTAACACCACCCAGTAAAACATAAATGACTCAACATCATCTCATTCATAAAACCCCCCGAATCCCAGTTCGTTATCAGGCTCCTCTGTGTCCGGAGCCTTCGGACCCACTTCGCCTGACCCCTCATAGATAGACGTCCATGGTGTTGAGGATCATGTGCCGACACAACGGGCAGTTCTGCTGGTAGATGGGTTGCCTCAGCAGGATGTTGGTACAGTCCCGACACAGGCAGAGGTGCCTGCATGGCAGCAGCACCACCGTCTTGGCGGAGTCCTGACAGATCACGCACTTCTTCCTGTCCTCCTGCTCCTTCAGTAGAGTCAGCAGATCGTCGGCGGGCAGAGGTTTGGCCTCGCTGCCTGAGGACGACGCCCTCTTCAGGGGCCTGTCTGTGCTGGACGAGGAGGCCAAAAGCACATGGGCTCCGTCCCCGGCCCGTCCGTCCGGCGGGCCCCGCCGATCCTCTCCATGGTCGCCATCTCCTCGCACTCTGCCGTCGTGCCTCTGGAGGTACGTCCGCAGCGCCAGACCTATCTGGCTGCTGTGCCGAGACAGCTGCCGCCACAGTCGCCTCTCCAGTACGTACAGGTGGTGGAAAATCCTCGGGAGGCGCCGCGCGTTCCCGCGGAGCACCAGCGGGACGCTCCACGCGGATGCCGAGAGGCGACGGAGAGCGAAACGCAGCCTCCGCAGGCCGAGGGCGGAGTGGAGGTAGTCCAGGATCCGCGCGGCCGAGTGCCGGGTCAGCTCCGGGTTCAGGTAGGCCGTGGTGGTCAGGGCGATGGCCAAGGTGAGCGCGAGGCCGTAGACGTTCAGTATGAAGACGCTGATGAACATGTGCAGCAGGGAAACGGTGAAGTCCAGCGCCAGCTTGCAGGGGGACCACAGGAGGGCAGAGGTGCCGACCAGGCTGCTGTACAGGAAGGTGATGGAGGTCAGGGTCAGCTCCAGCACCTTCAGCAGGGGACTGAACACCGTCTGCCACGCGCTCACCACGGCCAGGTACACGTTCTGCGTGGCGATGAGCACGTAGTTGACCACGGTGTTGGTGAGATACAGCACCAGGCTGAGCGCGATGCCGCAGCCCTCCCACATGGAGAGCACGCCGCGACACAGCTGCTCCTTCCCCCGCAGGACGACGTGCACGGACAGGTAGCCCACCATCTTCAGGCTCTCCAGCAGCCCCTCCAGCGCCAGCGCCACGCTGCCCAGCTTGACGACGGCGCCGTGGGCCACACTCTCGGCCGCCTCCTCCACCGACACCAGGCAGCAGAGGAGGAGGTTCTGCAGCTCCAGCACCGAGGCGAGGAGGAGCGAGGGCAGGCTGTGGATGAAGGTGACCACCGCCAGCAGCGTCCGCACCACCGTGTGGACGACGATGAAGTTCAAGTCCAGGAGCAGACACACGGCGTCCAGACACTGCCCCGCAGCGGAGAAGACGACGTTCACCAGACCCATGGTAACTCCTCTGCTTCGTGCCGTCCCTCGCTCTCCGGCCGTTAAAACTTTAGTTTACTCGCTCGGTTTCGGACGCTGGGACGTCACATGTCGTTCAGACCGACGGTTCGTCGTGTACTTTAGCCGAAACCATCAGCCATGTCCCGCTTCGTTACACCATTAACTCTCTCATTTCCCATTTTATCTCCATCTTCGCTCGGCTAAAGCGTCGAGCTAGCATAACAAACACATGCGCTACACAGGCGGATGTTTTGTTTCAAACGAGAGACTCATGCTTCCGTTTCTCTTCCAGGCTGTAGTTTCCTCACTCCGGTCAGGAAATGATCCAGAAACGTCTTATTTCTTATGAATTAACTTTTATGAAAAAAGCCGTAACCTGTAAAAACAAACGGAGTGGGTCAAAAGAGTCGAGGAAAAACGTTTAAAAGCCTCGTTATGTTTTTCACCGATCGTTCAGTCGCCATATTTGTTTTGGTCATGTCGGTCAGCTGACCTCACCACCTCTTTCCTGTTTCCGGTGAGATTTCTCATTTTAGTTTTTTAAATTTCGTTAGAAAATAAAATATAAATATATAATATAAATAACATAATATAAATATATATATGTATAATTTGATTGAAATTCTGAATAATTTCCTGGTAAAATCATTATTATTTTTAGCAACTATGTTGAAAGTGGCAGTTCACTGTCTACTTCAGTATGACATCAGTTTTTATTTATACGTTTATTTACCTTACTATTCATGCTTAAGAATTTTGCATGAATGAACACCTTTATTTTATTTTTAACCCACATAACAGCCCTGTCTTATAATGTAATTCTGTCTTACTCCTTGCATTGTAGTAGTGACACTGTTATCAAATTACTCATAGTCTAGTATGAAAGGCTTACTTCTGAATTTTCTCCTATCTACTGAGAAGAATGTTGAATACCTATAGGAATGTTTTTAGGAGTGTATCATCAACAGATAATCGACTGTAACGTACTTTGCCACTAGATGTCCCTAAATCCCACACATGAAGTGATAGTACTGAACTGAGCGTGTGTGTGCGTGAGGCTGATCTTGTCATTGTCAGGCTTTTCCGTCCTTTAATGAATCTGACTGATGAGGTGTTCTGTGCCATGACCTCAGCTGCTTCTGAGACAATGAAACACAACGGTGAACAATATCACAACCATTTCCTCACTCGCCATGTGCCTCATCCTCCTCACCATCAGAACCTTTTTGTTTCTTGCAAACGGAAAACTGGACAAAGCCAGATTGGCAGTTTCCTCCCATTGAAATCTGTGGGCTCGGTGCATGGTATTTACACTACACTCATGAGAGTGATATTGATCTTATCAACTATGACTCTCAACAAGGAAGTACACAAATCTCCTTGTACAAACTCACAATATGACTATTCTGCTATAATGTATATAAAGAGAGGCGAACCGAACATGTGAGTTAGTAACTCATACATAACATCACTTATTTACTGGGACTTGAACTGTTGTGTGATTATTTTTCTAGATAACTTCCTTTACACTCAAATAACAAGGAGACTGAAATGTTTACATGACTGAAGAGGAAATTGACATACTTTTGTTAGTGTGACCAAAACTATTATAGACTATGAAAATAAATACATCGACTAATATTAATCTGATTTAAATTCTTCTCAATCACATTTTCCAGTGCACAAAAGGCCCTGCAAATGGCTCACCTGGACTTGTTAACTGTACATCATAGGCACACCCCTAAATCAAAAGGTTAACCTTTCAGATCAAAGGCACGATAACTAATGTCATCACTGACAGCCAACAGCCTAACAACTGGTGACTCAGACCACAACAGGTTGTCTTCCTCTCACCTGCAATACATAATGTGATTAGTAATTGAGTAATCAGAGCCAAACGGGCAGTCTAAATGCTAGAATGGCCTACAACAGTGGTGCCTTTCTTTGATTAACACCTCAACCATGAGGGATATAATACATTTCACATCTGCACAAAAAGTGTACTGCATGTATGAAATGTACGAAGCAATTAAAACTGCAAAATTCACCGCTCGACACTCAATTTGCAGCTAGCTAACCGATGCTGCCTCGTCTGTGATGCAATTAGTCTCTCTGAAACAACAGGTGAGAGGTGATACTAACGATCTCAATGGGAGCACAGCACCTGTTACAGCAGAGTTAGACATACCCTTGTCAATAAATGGATTTCCCTCCCATGCTTATGTACTGGGGCATAAGTGGACAAGACATTATTGTCCATTTAACCATTTGACCAATGTCCCAACTCTCTTAGAAGTCAGGAGGCAGAGACACAACGCAGCGTTTTTGTCGTGTTCCCAGATTTTGTGGTTTATTCTGGGAGTCCGAGCTCAGATCCTGCCATGCTGTGATGACTTTGGCCGCCAGCCAGTAAACAGGGCTCACATAAATTAAGAATGCATCTGCGAGAGTGTGTGTGTTTTTTTTGTTGTTTTTTTTTTAAGGGACAAGGGGTGTGTATATGGGTAGCAGAGTGGAAGGTTCTCTGGGAAAACACCAACTCCAAACAGTAGAAATCACTGGAGTGCAGACTGGTCAAGACCCCGGTGCAGGACCTCTGCATTCCTCAGTAACCCTCCGCCTGGAGCCTGCAGCCTCGGCGACACGCTGAGAGGGCGACAGTGAGGGAGGGGGCGGGGTCAAAGTGAGCGGAGACAAAAGAGTCATTGCGGGAAAAAGAGGCAGTGATGATTTTACTGACGTGCTTTGGAGATTCATCAAGTGTGTGGAGGTCCCTCAGTATGACATTCCTGCGCTTTGAGTCGTCTTCTCAGGACCTTGTCTTTACATCTGCAGGATGTTCACGAGTCTGCAGGATGTAGTAGCAGCTTCCTGCTGCATGACTCACCATTTGGCCTTTGAACCAGAAAAGAACCTCAGAAAGATCCAGTGTTTAGTTGCTGATTCATCTACGACTGATGATCACTGCAGTGGCTGGTTGTCCTTTTCTATTTTACAGTGTTCCAAATCAAAAAGCCACTGATGCACCTCAGGTTCAGTGTTGTACGCAGGCTTAAGAAGTTTAATGTCCAGTCCAAAAATTCCATTTTCCAATGATTTATTGTCCAAAATCCTAAACCAACAAGAACAAAGGAATTCAGCTCTCTGCTTCTCATGCGCTGGCAAAGAATCATATGCTCACCTCGGTGCATGCCGGCCCTCTACCTGACAAATGAGGAATGGAACCCCCAACCCACTGGTTCGAGGACAGCCACTCTAATCATGAAATTGAAAAAGAAAAATATAAACAAAGCAAAAAAATGTTTTTTAAGCATTTAAGCGAAATACTGGATCTAAGGGGAATTCTTATTCATTGATCTCACCTAAAGTCACCATAGTTACTTCTACATGCTCTCAAAAGACAGGAAGTGTGAAGGGAGAGGTACATAATTAGTTTCAATCAACAACTTCACCACTAGATGTCAGTGAATTCTACTTTAAAGACCCTGGTCTCCTCACAACAGAGCTTTTCCACCATTGCCTGTGTGAAGCTGCCACTGTTCAGTTTTGATATTTTCTCGCTGAAGCATGAAACACGATCCCTCAATCATTCAAAAGTGGATTAGATATCGACCTGTCTCTCTGATTCCAATTGTCTTCTGCCCCTTTTTACATTTACTGTCATAGCAACAAAGCTGGCACAGCCAAAACATATACACAACTTTTTTTTTTTTTAAAGAGAACAATTAAAAGCAATTATGTCACTTTCGAATTTGGGATGGATTGAATGGTTTATTTTGAATTGTTCAAATTCTCCAAAAGTTCTTTATCCCCAAGAATATGATAGTTGTATTTATCCATCGTTTTAGTTTCGGACTCTGTGTGTTTTAGACAAGAAGACAAGAAGTTACGTCAGCAATCTGAGATCATTAGACTTTATTAGTCATATTCTTGAATTCTTCCGTCTCTTCACCATCAGAGTCTTCCCAGGCTGAGACTCTGAGGAAACATGTCAGTGGGCGGGTTTATTATGATAAATGCCTCTATCACATATAATCACCATGGAGAAGCAATGTTCAAGCGTTGGCTCACACACTGTGTCTTTTGTCACCAGCTCCGTGGTTGTGATGGAGTTGAGCAGAAATTCAAATTGCTCTCCCACTCCTCCTCCGAGCCCCCTCACCATACCAGAACCCCCCCCCCCTCACCCGCCTCCACCCCCCACCCCTGTGTGAGGCCCCGCCCACATCTGCCTCAGCCAATCAGCATCAGTTATACGGTTGTCCCCCCCCCCCCCCCCCCCCCCCCCATGAAACAACTTGCTCTCCAGTCCGGCTTCAGTGGCTCGGAAAGAATGACTTCTTTTCCTCTGCTTCCTTCCGCAGCCCATGAGCACAGCACTGGGAGCAGTGGTGAGATAAACAGAAGTTTACGTTTGTATGTGTGTGGTCATCAATCACTGAGAGGTTGCAGATACTGGGCGACCTGCTTGAGGACACTTGTCTCAGTTCATGGAAATACATGGAGACTACACGGGCCAAGAGTAGAGAGGGGATTATGTCATGGGCCAGAGGCTGATGTGTGTATATATATATAATCTATTTGTTATTGTTTTTATTTAAGAATAATTGATGAGTCATTAAGAAAACACACCAAAGGTCTTAACGAGATTTCAATTCAAAAGATCTTCTCCACACTCAAGCTTCACACAGAGAGTGGACAGGTGTCCGTTAGTTATCAAAAAAAACTCAAAAGGTGTATAGTTTGTCCATTCTCAGCTTCTGTTGGTGGTGGAACATGTGGGGAGAACCTGCTCCAGGGCTCATTTTTGTCATTTGTACATTCAAACATCAGTATTCTTTATCTGAAACGTGTCCAAACTACGGTCCGTGGGCCACAAACTTTGGACGCCATTTTTAATTGGGCTGCGGCAAATTCCAAAAACTTAATGGAACGTGGCCACACATGAAATTTGCGCTTGACTTGATTGTACTTCACTTCCTCTTCTCCTTTTCATACAAGGGTGATTGATTGATAGGTGTGCCTTTCAGTAGCAGTGGCTCAGTGGATGGAGGAGCCTGAGACACGCCCCTCTACCCTTTTTATTACAAAATGTCGTCATAAAATACACAATATGTGATTACGAAATCATATGTGATGAAGTCATAGCTCTGATGTCTGGGAGTTTTCCCGCAGTCAGCAGGTTCCTGCAGAATCCTGCTCCCACAACACGTTTCAGTGCCTCACAGTCCCTGGGAACAGTGAGGGGGAGGAGGGGGGAGGGGAGGGGAGGGGGCCGGGTGGGGGTTGGGGGCAGGGCTTTTTCCTGCCTCTATTTTCCTCATTTGGTCTCATTCCCAAACCCAGTGGCCCCTGATATTCCCAAACGCCCTGTCCAGGATGTATCGTATTAAATGGGGAGTCAAAGGGGAACATTCTTGCAATTTGTCCACCAGGAATTTTTAAAGAGGGTCTGTCATGAAAATGAGAGGTCTCATTCAATTTCCATATGTTTATTTTTCTACTGTACAGCCCCCCCCCCCCCCCCCCCCCCCCCCCATCAACCCCCTCATATTCCAGCTCTGCCACACCCTGGTCACATGGTCTCCCCTCTGAGTCGCCGGTCATTTACTGAGTGGTAGAACAATGTTTTTGTTTTGAGAACAGCCCGTTCTTTCCCCCTATCGACTCAAACCACAGGGACTGAGCTTCATCCTAAAGGAAATGAAAGCGTCTAAACAATGTTTACACCTTTGTTGACACCAAATTTAAAAAAAAAATACATGAATCCATTGTGTGTTTTTGTGATCATAACGAACATTATTGCAAATGTTTCCCTCACTCCCGAGGTTGTGTGTTCGGACCCGATTATTACAACGTCACAGCAGGTTCACAGAGAGAGCGAAAGAGAGAGAGAGAGAGAGAGAGAGAGAGAGAGAGGGACAGATGTGAGGATGTGTTATCAGAATCAGCCTCGTATTTCCATCATAACACAGCCACACAGCTCGTATCTCAACCAACAGATCCTCTATGATAGCAGCAGGCGAGAAAAACAGCACGCACACACACTCACACTCACAGACACACAGACACACACACACACACACACAGACACACACACACACGCACACACTATCCAGCTTCCTCTCTGGTTTATTTCTGCTGTCCACCTGCGTTGAACATTTAGATACCCTGAAAGCAAGACACTGCACAGACACCATGTTTGCTAATAGTGTTATATTAAAGGTGCAGTGCGTAGGGTTGAGAGGCTCTATCAGCAGAAATAGTATCTAATATTATACCAAACGCGCCTCCTCCTTGAAGCGCTGCACTTTGATGGAGCAGCTGTGTCCATCCAGTGTCATGTCCTGCTCCTTCCTGCCCTGCGCTGGGAGGCAGCCCTGTACTTGGCAGACCTCAGGGTCAGACACGGTGTTTTCCAGCCTGGAAGCCCTCACCGTGGCCCGGCACGTCGCGCTCCTCTCTGATCCGAGTCCAGCCCCAGCGATCGCGACTCGTCATTGAGCGGTAATTGTGGGTCCTGAACCCAGACCAGTTGAGATCCACTGTGTTAAACGATATAGTTTGGTTGGTTTGGACACTCTACTTTCGTTGGTTGTGCCTTAGTGATGTGATTTCTTTTGATTCAAGTATTTTGTCCAATTCCATTTTTTGGAAACTTTCACCTTCACAATACTATTACTCATGTTACTATCACCACAGATAATGTTTGTAATAATAATGATGATAATAATAATAATAATAATAATAATAATAATAATAATAGTAATGCTTTTGCCTCAAATCCAGTCACTTTAGGTATCATTCATTAGTTTACTTGAAAGAGTTCTAATCTAACCGCTGCCCTGTCTGTCATAGTGTGAGCGACAACATTCGAAACAATGTGGGATTGAAAAAAGGGAAACACCTCTGGAAGTGTTTTGTCTGTCGAAGGCTGTTTTTGCTGCAGTGATGAATGTCAGTGTAAATGATTGGATCTCCTCTGGCAGGCACCTTGTTTTGAAAGGGAGTCAGTATATGGTTTAACTCCCCTTTATATGTTCATATTAACTTTGGCATCTCACACAGGGAGAGTGAGAGATAAAGATTATCTGTGAGTCAGTTAATGATAGAATATGCCGATGTAAACAGAGACCATGTTTTGTATGCGAAACATACAGAAAGGGAAAAAGGGAAAAAAATAAATGTGTGTGTATATATATATATATATATATATATATTTAAATAAATGTGTTTGTGTGTATATATATTCAGTCTATAACACTTCATCTTATTACTGCACATCATGAAATCATTAGGTCACAGCTGCTGCATTTAACCAACTGCTGCCAAGCGATAATGATACCTTATGCAAATTGAGGAAACAAGTGTGCCACACCCACTCACGCCACACACACACACACACACACACGCACACACACACACACACCCCCACACACACACCCACCCACGCTTCATTTTTTGGCTGACCACACGGCACATCACTGCGACTTCCTGTGGAGGAAACAAACGTTATTATTCTCCTGCAGAGAGGCCGAGTTGTGTTTCAGTGCTGACAACAACAGAGCAGCTGTAAATCACAAGTTCACTCAGCGTGTACTGAATGTATGTACAGTGTAGGAGGCTGCAGACCTCCGCCCTCCCGCTCTCTCTCTCTCTCTCTCTCTCTCTCTCTCTCTCTGCTGGGTCCCTCCTGCTCTGCACACTGTAAAACATAGCACAGTCTGCCCAGAGGTTTGACTTTCCATGACAAAAGGATTGAGGTGGAATCATTTCCATTTCTTCTGTCAGAATTGAAGCATGAAATGATGATGTGTTTCTGACTGTGTAATGTTCTGAATGTATGTAACTTTAATTTCCATAAAATCAAATGTTAGTGAGTCACAGACATACAATTCAGTGCAACTTAATTCATTCTGCAGGCAATTAGATCTCGGGAAGACATTCACAAACATCCACATCAATGATAAAGTAGCGGAAATGAATATTAAAGGTGCATAGATTACTTTCCAGAAATTTTGTAGAATGATCATATTTTGATTTTCCTTTATGTGTATAATCATCTTAATACAAAAAGTCATGTTTTCATTGAATCCAAAGTAGCCCATTGATATGGAGTGGTCTTCTCCATGGAGGCAGCCATGTTGTTACAGTATATGCCAGAACACAGACAGTAGCTCCTCCTACATGGTTTGGAATGAAGGGTTCAGTTGAGGGCTATTTAGCTGCACCATATCACTTCACCACTAGATGTCACTGAATCCTTTTGCTCAGCTAAAGAGTGGCAGTTGTAATAAAAGTGCAAAAGCCAAGAAAATAAAAAAAATCATTAAAATAGTAAAGTCGAGTGGGTTTGAAATGAGAAGAGTAAAAAAAAAATGAAATGAATCGATGATGATTGAAATTGTAAAGTGTAAGAATGAGGGCTGGGACTCCTGCTCACCATATGGTCACTTTTTACAGTGGAGAAGCTCCACTTCAGTTGACAGTCTCCCTCTCTCTCCCCCTTCCTCTCTCTCTCTCTCTCTCACTCTCTCTCTCTCTCTCTCTCTCTCTCTCTCTCAGACAGACTGCCTCCTCACACACACTCCCACCTCACACAGACAGAGACACCCAGCAGGGCACACACACACACAGACAGCTGCTGCAGCACCGACCCACAACCATGGCTGTATGGGACTCTGCCTCTGTGCTCCTCGGACTCCTGCTCCTCTCTCACACCTGGGGAGGTGAGTACACATCTGGGGGTGGTGAGGGGGGTGGGGGTTTGAAGTACTTGTGTGTGTGTGTGTGTGAGTGTGTGTCTGGTGACCTGATTGTGGCTGAGCAAACTTTTCTCTCTCTCTCTCTCAGACAGACTGCCTCCTCACACACACTCCCACCTCACACAGACAGAGACACCCAGCAGGGCAGGCACACACACAGACAGCTGCTGCAGCACCGACCCACAACCATGGCTGTATGGGACTCTGCCTCTGTGCTCCTTGGACTCCTGCTCCTCTCTCACACCTGGGGAGGTGAGTACACATCTGGGGGTGGTGAGGGGGGTGGGGGTTTGAAGTACTTGTGTGTGTGTGTGTGTGAGTGTGTGTTTGGTGACCTGATTGTGGCTGAGCAAACTTTTATTCAAGGGAACATCACACACACACACACACACACACAGATGCTTATCATCACACATGACACACAGAGGAATCCATTGAAAAGCAGAAGGAGACCCCTCAGACGTTCACTTTGGATTTTGTGCACTTATCCCCTCGTCATGTTTAATGGGCTCGTCCACCGAGTTCACATCTGATTCAGAGGAATCAAACAGCTGCTGTGTTGAGTGACAACTGTTGGCTGCAGGGGCGCCAAGTTGGTTTTTGGTCGGGGGGCCTTGAAGCGGAGGTCCCCTCGACTTTGATGGCACCTCCGATTACGATCAATCGATTCCAGTGCCGCTGGGAACGACATCAAGGCTTCAGTCTGGATTGATTGAGCGCGAGATCAATGAATGAAACCTATGATTTACTCTCTATGATGCATCGACGCCAATTAATAACAGAGGAGCCGATTTGACAGTTATATTCACTTTGTAACCACGAGTATCATTGAGATTTACTTTGATCCCAGAACCAATCCACTTCTCCGCCTCATCGCTGTGACGGATCCTTGAGTTGAATATTTTCTTTTTGACGTTTGAGCGCCTTGCTCTCAAAGCGGCGATGTGGACATGACACCACACAGAGCACCAGAAACTTTTCAAAACGTGCGGCAACAGAGCGGCTCAGTTGCTCGGGTGAAGTCCATATATGGCGTTTCCTTCTTTACCACTGTTTTGTCTTAGTGCGAATGAAGCCTCACACTGAGACAACAGGAGCGCTGGCGTGGCCACTTCAAACCTAACGAGATGCCGCACCTCCCTCGTTTCCACGGTTGAGTTGTTTGGTTTGAAACAGGCCTGTATTTTTAGCCCCCGTCCTGCACAGAGGTGCAGTTGTACAGAGAAGGAGAGTCTCTCTCTCTCTCTCTCTCTCTCTCTCTCTCCCTCTCTCTCTCTCCCTCGTGCCTCTCACATACATGCACAGTGTGGTCAACTGCAGAGCTTTACGGTATTTGGTATTTGTGCCATGTGAGAGCAGACGCCGGTTATCTGGTCATCTTGTTTATCGTTAAACCTGTCATGACTGAGTTGAGGAGGGATGGTGGGAGTATTGGGGGGGGGATGGGGGCGGGGGGAGGGGGGGGTTGTTATTCTCAGGGTGCAGATTTATGTATGTTTTGTTACAGGGGTGTAAAAAAAAAAAAAAAAACTCCACCTCTGCCTCCTCTCACGCTGAGGTCAGTGTGAGTTGTGTGTGTGTGTGTGTGTGTGTGTGTGTTGTGTGTGTGTGCGTGTGTACCCTCCCAACCTTTCCTCTCTGTGACTTCCTGTCTCTGCTGCCCCCCCCCCCCCCCCCCCCCCCCCCCCCCCCCCCCCCCCCCCCCCCCCCCTCCCCCCCCCCTTTTTTTTTTTTTTTTTTTTTGTACCCTCCCAACCTTTCCTCTCTGTGACTTCCTGTCTCTGCTGCCCCCCCCACCCCACCCCCACCCACTCGTCACCAGACCCACCCCACATCTTCACCTCTCCTTATTCCTGTTTGTCACCGACCACATGGACCTTCCTTTCCTCACCTCTCCGCATTGTGTTGACCTCCGGTCTGGGTTCAGCCCCACCATTGTCTGTGATCTCGTCCCACTCATGACGTCAGTCAGGTTCACTTCCTGGACTCAGGCTTTTGAGTATTTTCTTATCTCCTTAGCTTTTCCTTTTGCTTTTCTCTTTCATTTCCCTGAATTATCCCCCCCTCATTCAGAAATTTGACATCATCTCCTCAAGAAGGTGAATAAGAGGAATTATTTTTCCTTGATGTCGACCAACTCTGGTGGATTGTACGGTTGTTCGGTGTATCCAGGAGGTGTCCTAACATTCCGCAGCACAAGGGGGCGCTCCGTATCACGGGAAACTGCTGAAATACATTTTCACTCTACTTCCTGATTGTGCTGATGTCACTGTGGCCGTCAGGGTCTGATGTGTTAATATACGAGACGCGGGACAAAAATGTTTTAGATTTAGATTTAGATTTGTATTATTAGTATTGTTATTATGATGAGACGTTTCTTTCGCCGTCATTTGAAGTAAACTAGGGTTGCGTTGACCTCAAAGGTTGTTGCACTTTCCCACGGAAATGTGCAAATACGCTCTGTTACATGCAAAGGAGTGTGACTGTGTCCGAGCCCAAACCCTTGATGACGTCGTAGAAAAGAAGGGACGGCGCTGGCGAGCGGTGGCCCTGACCCTCCATAAGGATACTATTCATTTCCTGTGACATCAGCTCATGAAGGCGAGCCAAAGAGCAGCCACACTGGACCTCGCCAACTCCGAGGTCATCGCTCTCTGCTCCTGCAGCCGAGGCTCCCGAGACTTTGCCCCGACAAAGTGCTGCTGCTCAGATCGAGTGAAGCTCGCCCGGGACAATGAACCCCCTTGTTTGTCTCTCGTAGCAAACGAGGCCCCGGCCTGGATCTGGCGGAGGATCCAAATGAAAGAACTTCACGAGCGTCTTCCGGCACATGTAGGACTGCGGGCGCTTTATTTTCCGTGGCGACCAGCAGCTGTTAGCTGGTGGAACAGGTTGTCAGGCCTTTGATGTTCTTTGATGTTCTAGCATATGTTGTTTTCACTCATTGGAAGTGACTGTTGCCAAACAAACCGCTGTTAGCTGCTGGAGAGAGAGAGAGAGAGAGAGAGATTCCTGGAAAGCATCAAAATCCTAGTTCTTGGACGTTTCGTAGTAATCCGACGTAACGACGATGGGCAGAGTTAAAGTCCTTGTGTGGTCAGAGTTTGTCACGGCCACATGGCGTCTTATCTCGCCTCCCGAAATGAAGCCCCTGAGCTGTTGGAGCGCACACTGTGTTTGTGTTGCCGTGACAACAGACTCCCGAGCAGGGCGAGGGGGGGCAGTCCGACGCTGGTTTTGATCTCGACCGTGACAGTGATGGCATAAATCCCGAGACGTCTAAAAGTGTTTTGGTGAATTCACGCTTGTTATTGTTAATGAAACATTATCCAGATCCCCGGTGAAGAAGCCCAGAGAGGAAACCAGGAGCAGGGGCGAGATAATATTGGTTCTGTGCCATCGAACTTTACAGTGGAGCTTATCATGACTGTTTTGAAAAGAATTGACTTTTTCTTAACTTCTTTAAAGCAAGTGCTCGTTTTTAGAAGTCTTACTGGTAAAGCAGAAGTTCTGTGGGTGTGAATGGGGGACATGGAAGTTGAGGGCCGTGATAAAAGTGGTTTAGACGGTGACTCGGCACCACTTCATCAGCAACAGACGTCAGCAACTTTTTCATGCGTTAATGACCGAGTAATCATTATTCAGTTCCTTGTTTGGTCGTGGCTGCTGTTCAGAGACTTTTTCGGAGAGGCCCCACCCCCCCTCGTGCATTTAGTCCATCCCATAAATGTCACTGAGGCATCAAACCTCAGGAAACAGCATTGATGCTTCCTGTAGGAACCAGCTCAGGGCCAACGCCAAATTAGTGCCAGTGGAAAAAGCAGAATATCAGCTTCGATAAATTCACATACAACAATTCAATTTCTTTAGAATATTACTTTGTAATCCAAGCTTGATTGGAGCTGGTAGTGGTACTCGACACCGGGGGCAGTGGTCTGTTCATCATCCTTCGTCAGCAGCAGGTCACTGAGAGAAGCGGCAAAATGGGGAAGGCATTTCCTGACGGACCGGTGGATAAAAATCCAAGGGTTTTAATATGCAGCGAAAACGTCAACACACATCGTCATCGAAGCATCTGTGTGTTTCTATGGAAAACACCACGTTGATGCAGCGTCTCCCTGCAGAGACACACAATGGGGTGGAAGCCGTGCGCCCGGGAGCCTGTGGTGTCCAAAACAAAAGGCTTCCTTTCCCTGTTTGATCTTCGTATCGATGTGAATAACATCCATTATCACCATTACCTGGGTCAATAAGAGCAAAGCAGTGATGGAGGAGGTGGAGGGGAGGAGGAGGGGGGCGTGTTACAGGGAGGAAAGGCTCATATAGGTCTTTGTGTTGTTGTCGTCAGGGCCATTTTCTTTTTGCGTGTGCGTGTGTGTGTGTGTGTGTGTGTGTGTGTGTGTGTGTGTGTTTCCCTGCCGCAGCAGCAACACAGTTTGCAGAGTGGCCCCTTGAATGATATCTTGGCATCGGGAGTTTACGTTGACCAGGCGAGAGGTCCAGCTCCAGAAGGAAGGAAGCAGAGCTTGGGATTGGTTCGGCCTTTGCTTATCAGCACTGAGGAGAAAAAACCAACAACCTTCTGTCAACATTGTTTTTCCTCTCCTTGTGTTCATGCATATTGGCCTGAACCGGGCAAACATCTGCAGCGAGAGCGATTTCAAAAATCCCACGGTACGACTGCAATGAGTCATTTCGACTATAAGTCATATCGGAGAGCCTACACACACACACACACACACACACACACACACACACGCGCGCGCGCACACACACGCACGGCCTCAGGGTATCTGATGTATCGCTCTATGTTTGGCCGCAGGGCGAATCCATTCGTATCAGGGGGTTAACGGATCACTTTTTAGCAGGCGCAGCATGTGAGGAGGCATCTCCTCTCGGACTGGTACCACTTACTGCTGCTTTGAAGCTCAGCCATCAGACGGACAGCTGTGTGCACCTGGTGCCCCGACACACGCAAACACACACACACACACACACACACACACACACACACACACGATCCACCGCTCCGTGATGTGTTACTTTTGTTAGATCACAACCCCAAATATTCAATGGTGCAGTGTGTAGGATTTTGGTCAATGTTTGTCAGTTGTATGCAAAACAATTGGCCCTTTAATATATATTTACGTCAGGAGAGGGTCCACCCTATGGGGGCCGCCATGTTTTTTTTTTTTTTCTTCCACAATAGCCCAGAGTGGACGTATGAAACATCTTTTGAGCTTTACTGACAATTGAGGGCTGATGCTTTATTGGGAGGGGTGAGGTGATGGATACAATACGCAACTTCACCTATAGATGTCACCGAATCTTACACACTGCACCTTTAAATCATTTCATGAACCTGTTGCAAG
>JAFBJT010110935.1:22500-25843 GCA_016785325.1 Chascanopsetta lugubris
TTGCCATGATCGCCGTGGCTGCTGCTGCTGCTGCTGCCGCCTCGCCTGCCGCTCTCCGCCTCCAGACCGCTAGTGGCTGGGGGAAGAGAGAGAGAGAGAGAGAGGGAGACGGAGAGGAGGGAGGAGGGAGGAGGAGGAGGAGGAGGAGGGAGGAAGTGATGGATGGAGGGAGAGGGAGGGGACGAGAGGAAGTGGAATAAGGGGGGAAACAAGATGATTGGGAGGGGGTGAGAGGGAAGAGAGGGGGTGAGGAGGAAATGGATGGAGGAGATGAAAGAGGGGAGGAAAGGAGGAGAGAGAGAGGGGATGAAAGGGATAAATCATGATGGAGGGAGGGGGGGAGGGAGGGAGGGAGGGAGGAGAGAGAGATAAATAAAAATGTATGAATTTGCATAACTAACACCCAGAGACACCGATTACATAACGCAGTGTGTTGTCAGGGAGAACAAGGAGCGAGGAAGGGAGGAAGGAAGGAGGGAAGGAAGGAAGGGAGGGAGGGAGGGAGTGAAAGAGGGATTAGTGAGAAAACAAGGGAGGGAAGGAAGGATGGTGGGAAAAGGTAGAGATTTGGAGGGAGGGAGGGAGGGAGCGCTTAATTAGGAGGAGGGGAGGAAGGAGGGATTAGAGCAGAGAGGACACAAAGAGGGAGGGAGAGGAGGGAGTTTGTGTGAGAAAGGAAGAAGGAAGGAAGGAAGGAAGGAAGGAAGGAAGGGGGGAGAGAAGGCTGCATCCTCCCATCAATCTCAAAGCTCCAAACACAAACAGACAATCACAACAAATCGTCCCGTGTCGACGGCGAGCGGCCGAACGCCGTCGACACGAGGAGACGTCGCTTTGAATCAGCGCCGATGAAACAACCTCACGCGTTCGGGCGCCGAGGAAACGATGGAGGGAGGAGGAGCCAACACGGTGACCACGCCCCCTCTGTCCTCTGTCCCTGTTCAAACACACACGCTAAGTTCTGAGGAGAATCACGGAAACAACGACGACACGTGTCACTGTAACGTCACTGAGAGGAAGTGACCTCGGTAGGTAGGAAGGTGGCAAAGTAGCTAGGAAGGTATTAGGAAGGAAGGTAGGTATAGGAAAGGAGGTAGGACGGGAGGTAGGTGGCAAGGTAGCAAGGAAGACGAATATAAGGAAGGAAGGGAGGAAGGGAGGTAAGTAGGAAGTCATAAGTATATAGGGAGGTAGGAAGGAAGCTAGGTAGATAAGGAGGTAGGAAGGAAGCTATGGTAAAGGGATGTAGGTAGGAAAGTAGGGAGGAAGGTAGGCTGCTTTAACTTCACACCTGTGACTGTGTGTGTGTGTGCTTGTGAGTGTGTGTGTGTGTGTGTGTGTGTGTGTGTGTGTGATGAATCTGTGTTTCCACTGATGTGAAGAAGAAGAAGAAGAAGAAGAAGAAGAAGAAGTGAGATGTTTGAAAATCTGAATCCGCCGCCGCCGAGCATGAACATGAACAGTGAGAGGAATCAGGATTTCACCCTCAACCTCTGAGCTGCTTCACAGAGAGAGAGAGAGAGAGAGAGAGAGAGAGAGAGAGAGAGAGAGAGAGAGAGAGAGAGAGAGAGAGAGAGAGAGAGAGAGAGAGAGAGAGAGAGGCTCTGTGTCAGTTAGCATCATGCATGATTTATGACGTAGTGTTGAATGGACATGTTCTCTCTCCATGAGTGTGTTGTGGCTTCTCCCAGGGACAGCGCCCCCTCTGGTCATGTGTGTGTGGGTGCAGGGTGGAGGCTTTGTGCTGTGCATGTAGCTGGAAGCTGAATATCCCATTAAGGGAAGTGAA
Organism: Chascanopsetta lugubris; assembly: GCA_016785325.1. NCBI lineage: Eukaryota > Metazoa > Chordata > Actinopteri > Pleuronectiformes > Bothidae > Chascanopsetta > Chascanopsetta lugubris. Next base: position 24,290 of record JAFBJT010110935.1, read on the forward strand.
GTTTGAAGTGGGGGCTCACGCAGCAGCAGCAGCAGCAGCAGCAGCAGCAGCAGCAGCAGCAGCAGCGTAATCCGCCCGACGACGGACACTCCACTGTCACACAGAGGCAACGGCTGATACCGAGACACACACTGTAAAAGGTTACGGCAAAACAACGACAAAAAAACAAACAAAAATAACTTTTTGGTCGAGGTCAATATCAGTTTATAATATCTGTCAAAAATATGACATGAATAATGAATAACAATCAATTATCATCAAAAATATTTAGCAAATACATTTGTCAGAAATATTTGCCAGAAATGAAACCAATAAAATCTGACATCAGGATATCATTTGATATAAAAAGGCTGGAGTGGCCACTAGGGGGCGTGAACCACAGTGAATCCTGAATGTTTATTTTGATGTGGATGAATCTCTGTTTGGAGAAACAGAATAAACAGACGGATCCATGACTCTGATCCAGAGTCTGAGTTCAAGTGAAGATCAGTTCATCAAGTCAGACTTGATGAAGCTGGAATCATCATCTGCACGGCCAGGATCTCACCACACACACACACACACACACACACACACACACACACACACACACACACACACACATCAGTGCTCCTAAGAGGAGATGTCACTCTCTTCCTCTCTCTTCCCTTACGTAACCACGGTGACACGGAAGAGGAAAGAGGATGGAGGGATTGGATGGAGGAGACAGAGGCCTCTGGGCATCACCGGGCAGATTTGGGTAAAAAAAAAATGTATAAAGGAAGGAAGGAAGGAAGGAAGGAAGGAAGGAAGGAAGGAAAGAAGGAACTCAATCTCCACGATTCTTTGAGGAGGAGACGGAGAGAAATGAAGATTGAGGAGAAACTCTTCGAGTTCTTTGATTCTTTGAAGCTAGAAGCTTCTATGAGGTTGTAGATATTGATTATATCATATTACATTGTATTATATCATATTATATTGTATTATATCATATTACATTGTATTATATCATATTATATTGTATTATATCATATTATATTGTATTATATCATATTACATTGTATTATATCATATTATATTGTGAATTAATAGATTTCTACTAAACTGCCTTTTTTCGATCATCTTCATCATCATCATCTCCATTTCCTAATTCTTCGTACTATTTTTTTTAAGTACGTATTCCTTTTTGACCCTGTGTGTGTGTGTGAGAGAGAGTGTGTGTATGTGTGTGTGTGTGTGTGTGTGTGTGTGTGTGTGAGAGAGAGAGAGAGAGTCCCAGCTGTGTGGACGGAACAAGATGTGAAGAGTTAATTAATGTTCCCTCTGAACACAGACACACATGTTGCCTCATTTGAGTAAATGAATGAATGAATGAATGAATGAATGAATGAATGAATGAAGGTGTGACTGGTTAAATGGGGACTGGTGTGACTCACTGAGTTCGAACATGAGTCCCTGTGGAGCCTGTCACAGCTCAGTGCTGCCCTCTGCAGGACAGGCAGCTATACAACACTGACTGTGACAAATCAATGCTGAATATATACATATACATACATATATATATATATATATATA
>JAFBJT010110936.1:0-22088 GCA_016785325.1 Chascanopsetta lugubris
GTGATAAAACCTGAGTTTAGCTGCAAAGTTCAGGTCAAAGGAGCTGATGTGAAAACTGTGTCACCACCTGTTGATATGAGGCTCCAGGAAATAGCCAGGTCCATGACTTCCCATCCAACTCATTCAAAACACTTCCTTTTATCTTCCAAATCGAATATGATCTGTTTATGTTTATTTAGAATTCTTACCGGTTTACTGCGTCACCCTCACGCGATGTTTTCCTCCATGTGCTGAGCAGAACGGCTCCAGTTCAGTCACTTTCACTGAAATTCAGAGTAAACACCGCCATCTTGCTTCTGCTGATTGGTGGGTGGAGCCACCGAATGTAGGTCAAATGCTCCACCAATCAGTGAGTCCCAAATTTCAGTCATTTAAATCAAGACAACAACACAAGTCGCAGGAGTGATGACGTATGAGGTCCTCGACAAGCCGCAGACCCTTTTCGCTCTCCTTGTAAATATGTGGGCGTTTCTTAGCTGATTCGCGCTCATCAGCGCCACCACCCGGACTGGAGGGCAAACTACAATGTGTTGACACGGATTCCAACAGTGTGCGGAAATATATAATATATTCTAATTAATTCATTCTATCGGATTGAAAATGAGACACTGAAACTTTATAAAATATCATGAACTTAAATCTACTCAAATTCAAGATATTTGAAAATTAATTTAAGACTTTTTAAGGCCTTGATTTTAAACTAATTGAATACCTTTTCAGTCAGAACCCTGAGAATGGACATATTTTACCCCTCAGGAGTTTTAGCTCTGACAAATCTTCTAAGTTCTGGGAAAGACACAGCTGAGGGGTGAACATGCACCTTCACCACTGGATGTCACTAAAACTTACGATGAAGCAAATGATCATTTTGGCTCTTCAACCAGTAAATGTGCTTTTATTTCCAGGTGTTTCATTAAACCTCACGTGTTCACGTTCTGCAGAACAAACAACAGTAAACAAGGTTGTAGTGCAAAACATTGAAGACGATCTTTATTGTTCACAGTTAAACACAAGCCACTGCTTTCAGAACTTCCTTTTTGCCGATTTGTCCCAGACTCTCCGGCTCCGCCCAAAGTCCTGGTTTCTTCAGTTTGTGCTGATTGTACCTTCTGTCTTGATTTGCTGTATTTACTAAGGTTGGCGTTTTCAAAGTGGATTGTTGAACATGCTTTAGATAGCGAGGCAAAAGGAAATGACAGCAGGAGCTCCTGGTGGACAACAGGATTGAGAAAAGCAGGAGTTGAACTGATGAATTCAGTCCGACTGGTTTTGTGGTGACGGTCGTCCTAGAGACCTCGAACGTCTGTAGCTTGGTTTGGAAACTTCAGGGGTTGGGCTGAAATCTGAGAGATGAACTCATGACCTCACCTCGCTGGTGGTGGGATAAAAAGTAAAGGTACAACACAATCTGTAACTCTTTTTAAAAAATGCATAAAAAGGCATCAGGTTTCATATTTCATCACTTTCCCCACCGACTCTTCCACCACACTGGAGAATCAACACGACGCCGTCATCTGCATTCGTTTGGAAAGAAATATTCATATGAAATGCTGAGCGCTCCGATTCAGTCCTGCAACGATGACGTCATCGTCCCAGGTTTCCTCTGCGGTCACGCACACATCTCTACGCACCGTTCACTTCCTCTGCTCTCCTGTAACACTCGTAAAAAACACGAAATCAAGACAAATACTTCAGTCCAGCGCTAATCTGAAGAGGGCCAGACAGGATGACTGACAAAAGAGTGAGAGCATCTCATGTGCTCACAGGAATCAACCTTTTGGAATCTGAATTTCTTTCCTTGCCCCAACTCTTCCTCATCGACACCGAGCTCACGCAAACCCAGACTGATGTGCAAAACCCGTGAGCAGCAATACCTCTGCCACACCAGAAGGTGGCAGTGTAACTTTTCCATCACTTCACTTCCCCCCTTCACAGTAAAAGTAGCCTAATTGTGATATCATCTTGTTATCTGAATGAATGTGTTTTGACTCCTTCATGCAGATTCAGACTGTTGGTGTAGCTTCTGTAAACAACCTGTACTTTTACACCATTTCCCAAAACACTTGTTTTCACTTCCTTAAAATCCCAGCGTCACGTGGAGGAAAGGCCCAAACTAAAATATAGGAAAGAAATCCAGATTCAGCAGAACATTGTTTCCAGAGTTCGCGTGAGGCCGTAAACCTTAATGCTTTTATTTTCTAAATCGATCACAGCCTGGTTTTATGGACCACAGCGGGTTTGACTTGTGGGACGTCTCTGAGGTTTCTGCCTCCACCCAACACAACAACAGAGGTGAATGGATTTGTTTTCTATGCCTTTGCAGCACTGAGAGAAATCCTAAAATGTCATCTTTTCATCTTTGGAAAACAGCGTCTCCATCACGCTGGAAAATCCACAGACCTCACTGATATTTAAAGAAACTCTTTCCCACAGCGGAAGCTGTGCACTGTCTCAGGAATATCATAAATAACCAGGACGCTGTTCCTAAAATGAAAGGTCTCACTGCTGTGGAGAGATCATGTTGTTTACTGCCGTCATGTGGAAGGAGGGAGGAATCTCAGACACCAACCAGAGCGTGAGGGGAGTGTTTTGGTTGTTGTTCAATCTCACAGTGTCTCATCAGATTAGAGAAATCACTGAGCTTCTCTGTCTCACCATCGTTGGTTTCCATTCTTGGGCTTAGCATCCTTACTGGTATCATAGCAACTCTGACTCCCTGTCTCCTTGTCAAACATTCTTCAGGGGAATGAATGCATTTATAAATAAAAGGGAAACTGAAGCAGAGGGGGAATCCTGTTGTCCACTCAGAGGAATGGATCAAATAACACTGAGTTGCGGAGAGTAGCAGACGTGTTGCTCCGGAGCTCGTCTCCATTTTGAATGAATTAAGTCCCGTCCTCACCCGCTCGGCGGCCCGGCGCAGTCCTGTGTCTCTTAACTGTGCTCATGATGTGTTTCATTGTAGTCCATGATCTTTAGATGTTGTTGCCGGGGGCGCCCCGACCCCACCTGACCCCGCCCGCCGCCAGGCCCGGCCCCTGCCTTCCTGCGGGGGCTTTCCTGGCTGGAGGGCCGCTGCTTGGGCTCAGACGGGGGTTCTTTGGCGGGCGGGGCGACCGGGCCGGCGGGAGCCGGCGCCGAGGCCGGGGGAGGAGTCGGTACGGGGCTGATGAGGGCGACGAACCCCGGGCAGGGAGGCTCCACGCACAGCTCAGTCTTCAGACCGTGGGCGAGGCCGGCGAGGCGCGGCGGCGGCGGCTGCTCCTCCTCGTCGCACTGGCTCTCGCTCTTGTTGCGAAACAGCTCCCGCGCCCTCATGCCCAGGAAGCTCTTGGCACTGGGGTAGGAGCCCACAGTGAGGGGCGTGTCGGAGGGGGGCAGGGGTGCGAGCGGGTTGGTGTGGGGACAGGACGGCGAGGGCTCCATCAGCAGGGGCGGGGCCAGGTCCTGGTTGCCGTTGATGGAGTTGGCCGACGACTTGGAAGAGTTCCTCGCCTTTGGTTGCCCTGGCGATAAAGTGCTGCCGTTGCCCCGGGGGGAGTCGTGCGGTGGTCGACTGGCCGCCTCCTTGTTTGCGTGACTTTGAGTTGGTCCGTCGGACATCGAGACACTGACGAGCAGAAAGTAAACACATCCTTACAAAAATGTTTTCTGACCAGATGTAATGTTTGTTTGTGTTTACTAAGCCGGGAATGTTTCCTGTCACACTGATAAATCATGAAGCCCCGCCCCCATGGACCCTGCTTTCATTCTGACCTGGTGTCAGCGGGCGTGTGTGGATCAGCTCTGCCCCCTGCTGGTGAGCCAGAGGCGGTGCTGGCCGGAGCCTCCATCTCCACTCGGCTGTAGAGCTGAAGGAGCTCGGTCTGCAGCAGCTGAGTGATTCTCCTCTGAGCCTGGTGCCTGTTGTCTGAGGCCTGAAGCTCCGCCCTGAAAACACAGACAGGAAGGAACAAACACAGAGATGCAGGAGTTGTTATCACTGAGCTGAGGGAGACAGAGGTAAAGAGAGAGAGGTGAGTGACTTCCAGAGTGTTGACACAGGAGAGTTGTACCTGCCTCCATCAACACCATCGGACTGAGTTGGATTCACTTCACAACAGATTGATGTCCTTGTTTTTTGACACAAGCTGCTCGTGTGTGGAACCAAGAAGAATGAATATCCTGGGACTCACTTTGCTTGACATTTCACATCCTCCAGGAATTTCTTCTGCTCAGCGATGAGGTGTTCCTTCTTGGACAGGTGCGTCTCCAGCTCGGTGACTCTCTGCTGCGCTGCCTCCAGTTTCTGGGCCTGAACCAGGAGACTCTGCCTCAGCGCCTCCACCTCTTTCCCATAGGACGCCTGCAGCATCCGGGCCTCCTGGACGATGGCACGTCGTCGACGGCAACCGAGGAAGAAAACAAGAAACGACGAGCCTAAATATATCGCAACCTAAAACACTGCTACAGTGACATGATTCCATTTCTATTTTCACCCCAACGCTCAATAACAGAGTTGAGGAAGTTGAACCAAGTCTCCAGATCTGAAGCACGTGAAGCTGCCAAAACACACTATTTACAACAGTCAGGAATTATTCAGCAAAGTGCGGATGAAGCCAGAACCTTCCTCTGACGATCCTCCCCAAGTAAAAACGTTTCTCCTCAACAGCTTTGACTCGACTCCCAACAAACCCAATTAGTGTCTGCGTTTTCACCTCAGTATGTCACCTCTGCAGTTCGTCTCACACACACACACACACACACACACACACTGTACCTTGGTGGTGTCGCCTCCACTGTGGTGCAGCTCCTGCATGGACAGCTTATGCGCCTCCCCGAGGAGCAGCAGCTGCTTGTTCAGGAAGCTCATCTGCTGCTGGGTGCTCTCACTGTTGCTCAGCTGAAGGACACAGCAGACAAACAATGACATCGGAGGGCGAAACGCCAATTAAGTGAGAGCTGTGGACAAATATCAGGGGGACGAGTCCACGCGGCCGGACTTGGTCAAACGCTTCACGGTGAAAATCCGGCGCGGACGAGGTTTAACACTTCACCATAAACCGGTAAGATAACGAGAGGATCCGCCACTTGTTTGACTTTAGAGAAAACGTTACCGCTGCTCGGTGACTATCAGAATAAAAAAGTCAACTATCCCCTCGGCTCTGACGGCAAATAGGATTCACCGGCGTGTAATTCTGTCGGCCGCATTTCAGGAATTGTGACATTTGCCCCACTGTGTGGCCACTGTCTGATTTGCCCATTTCCCCAAATCAACAGCCCGTGTTTGTCAGGGTTTCACTTCAGTCTGGGTTCGAGCTCTGAAAACCCCGGGAGGCAGAATAACACCAGAGCCCCCACGTCACTGACCTAAAAATAGAGGCCAAGAGACGGCATTTCCAAGGCAACTGAGCCCCGGGACAGTCTGCAGTCTGCAGAGAGGTGACAGGACCAGGGCAGGGGAGTGTGTGTGTGTGTGTGCGTGTGTGTGTGTGTGTGTTAACCCCCTCCCTGTCTGACCCACTGTCTCACTGCCCTTCTCTGCTTTTCAGTTGAGCAAACAGGAGAGAGGGGGAGAGATGTTTGTCCTACAATGTGGATTTCTCCGATTCAATTTTGAGTCCAATATCTGATTTTATCTTTTCCTTACAATTTGCATATTGCATTTAAATATTTGAATTCATCGAAATGTTCTTGAGCTGATCCGCGAATAAAACCCACGACTCGGCATTTCCTAAAAAGACAGATGAAGTCAGCGATGTTCTACTCTCTGTCTGAAAGGGTTTTGGAGTCATCCTGAAAAGAACCGGCTCCCGTCTCGGCCTTTTACCTTGATGGTCGTTTGGTTGAGGAGGTGACCGGTGTGACACACTTTGTTATTTGCTCTCTGAAGCTCCGCCTCCAGCTCATCCATCCTTTTCTGACACTCCTGCAGTTTACTCTGAGGACACAGGGCAGATTAGGATTAGAGACATAATATTCGGATGAAATATCTGTCCTTTTGTTTGTAAGCGTCCGCACCTGCAGCTCCTGGTTCTTGGTGTAGTAGTCGTCTCGGCCCTGCTGCAGCTGCCTGATCTGACTGTGCAGCCTGGTCACCACCGTCTCCCTGTCATCCCACAGTTGCCGGTAGCGTTGCTGCTCCACTTGCAGACTCTCCCTCAGGGACACGATGTCCACACTCTGCAGGTTCAGTTGGTCCTTCTGGAAATACAAATGTGCAGCCGAGTTCAGCACAAAAGGTCCTGGAGTTTACAACTATGGGTGTTTAAGACAGTTCTACACACTTTTAATGAAAAAAGTTGGAGTGGGAACAGCTATGAACACACACACACACTCCACATTTCTAATTCAGCATGCAACACTGCTGTGGGAAATGAGTGAGACTGCGTGGATGTGGTGGCGTCCCTCCCCTTGTTTACGTTTGATTCCTGCAAACCAAACAGCTTCACGCTTTCTTTGTGACCTGATGAAAACACAATCTGTGCGAATTGGCGCGAACAAAACATCCTCAGCTGGGTTTCCCTCGGTTACGTGCAGCAGATGAGACTCGACAGCTGGAGATATGAAACGTGACGAGCGCCTGAGCGATCGGGAGAAACCTCGGAGGAGTTCACGTGCTCTTTTTCCACCGGCTGTTGAAAATGCACAGAATAAAACCTGCGAGACTTGTCGTCTAATTGTTCCGTCGTGCCGCGTGTCAACCTTTCATCAACACTGCCTTGTTTACACTGAGAGGGTTTAAAGCGCGCAAACTCACCATAGCGTTGTTCTGCTCCTCCAGCGCAGTGGCGTTGATGATGCGTCGGAGGAGGCGGCGGTTGCGGACGGCGTGCTGCTCCCTCTTGTAGCGTTCGTAGAGCAGCTGGTTGTGCAGCAGGAGCAGCTGGCTGCGCAGCGTGTGAAGCTCGTCCAGCGGAGCAGAGCCTGGGGAGGCGGCGGTAATAATAATGTCATTAACGCGCTCACACACGTACACACTGTTCGATCATCATTCCGGTGGGAAACCCAAAATAGCAGCCATCAGATTGGCAGGATTCCAAAGACACAACTGATTTGGTTTGGAATTTGCACAAAATAATAAAATAAAACATGATACAAGTGTTTCACAGGAGCTCAAACTTCCACTGACTCGACCAAATCATCTTAAAGTGGTTTTAAAAGGGGAAAGCTATGATTGATCACCAGGAAGGTTCTTTATTACTTCAGATAAACTTTATATACTTGCTCTTTGGCACCGTGTCCAAGTCCTTACGCTCACTGAAGAATTTATATAATGCAGCTGTGAGGAAGACAAGTCACAATATATCTAGAAAGTATTCAATCCTGAATGAACATCGCTGATGCAGATGTTTCTACTCTGCTGATTTGAGTGCAGTTAAACTACATTTGATGTGAGAATGTGTTGAATCTGGATGTTAGAAGCCAGAACTGAGCGATGTCTTTCTGAGCACAATCAGACCTGTCAGTCATCAGAAGTGACTGGAGCTTTGTATGAAATGTAGTCAAAAGAAAAAAAACCATCCAGGGGAGATGATTCAATTCCAGAGTTGTTACTAAGAGCTGCCAGAGACTGAAGTGGAATCACAGTGTTTCCGTTTCTCCGTGAGGTGCAGCTGGAGAAAAGCCTCTGACCTGGTCGGCCTTCAGCAGGACTGTGGGAACTCTGTGTTCTGACAAACCTCGGCTGTCCGGCCTGGCAGCGTTTTAATCTGCTGTTTATGTCTCAGGAGCTCGTGATGAATCGCTGGTCATGCCTAAATAATGCTCCATCCGCAGACTCTATAATGGGCTCTTTTATCAGAGCGCAGCAGCAGCAGCAGCAGCAGCAGCAGCAGCAGCAGTGTTGCTGTTGTTGTTGTTGTTGTGGTGTCGGTGCTTTACCTCCAAAGTGCGTCCAGTCAGCTGACTTACTTGGCAAAGGTAATCTGTGAAGACAGGAAGACGGACTGTTTATGAACGGCACATAACACATGTCATATTCAAGCTGTGGCCGGACCCCAGATGCCACAGCTGGTGGCTGAGTCTAAACGGATTATAGGATGGATCCAGCAAACATGATAATATGAGTTTGACATTTTAGGACATGAGCAAATTGGCCGTATTAAAAAAAATAAGATGAGCGGATAGACGGATACTTTGTCTGAGGGTTCAACGTGAAGCCACTGCCAAGAGCCACTTAGTTTAATATACAGACTGAAAGCAGGAGGAACGTGTTAGTGAGGCTCCCTCCGGCAGCAGCAGCTCCTCCGACAGCCCCAAACATCACGTGCTTTCACATGCGCATGTGTGTATTATCCTGCATGTCTGTTTAACACCTGTTATTGTAAAGCCACTCACTGGTTCGGTCTGTGACATCGTCCCTGTTTGTCCCTGATGTGAAAATGTGGAGGTGAAGAGACTGAAGCGACTGTTGTGAGCCCTGCGCCCACTTTGCTGACACTGTCTTTGCTGTTGTGTTATCTGGCTTGCTCCGTGTGTGTGTGTGTGTGTGTTTTAGGAAAGAAGGGGGTGGCAACTCCTGAACAATGTCAGAGTTGTTCTCCCCCGCCTGTTTCACTTGGGCCACAGAAACAGACGGGATGCAAACAGGCCGATCAGCCTCTGCTCAGTCAGACGCTCGTCACAACCCAGTCTGTGACACGAGCGTCACACTCAGGACCAAACCACAGAGGAATCTGTTTCTCCAATATCTGAGCAAATGTTCATCTTATCTGCTTCACACTGGAAGAGTAGAAGCCATGAAGGTGAGGTGCTGAATGTGGTTCGAGTCGGAGATGAAGCATGTTTGACATTTAAACAAAAGAAACTCCCCCCTCCTGCTGCTTTACAGCAACTTTAGTCAGAGTGTTTGTTCTTAATCTCTCACGGCTTCAACTGGAACAATATAAGCTCAGCCATGGCTTTGAGTTCCAGGTGTAAACAAACAATTAAGACAGGAGGAGAATAAAAAACACAGCTTGAAATGTCAGGAGGCCACTTTTAGCAGAGAACCAGCATCGAGACCACGCCTGTTCCAGACGCTGGCGTTGGTGCAAGTGTCTTTAAAGTGTGACCAGGTTCCTCACCTCTTCAGAACTTTGTCATGGACGTCGCTCCCCTGCTGAACAAGGCGATCCAGCACCTCCAGTGGTGAAGCAGTGACCACCCCCTCCTCCTCCCCGTCCTCCAGCCCCTCCTCCTGCTGCAACAGCTTCTCCATCGCCGCCTTGTGCACCGCCTCCAACGTCTTCTGCCCCACAAAGAGCGAAGCCGCTCTGGGCAGAGCCAGGTCGAAGAAGGATTCGTAGGGGGCCGGGGCCGGGGGTTTGCTGCAGGGGCTCGGGGAGAACATCCCCAGTTTGGCCGCGTCCTCGTCGGGGGCGGAGGGGCTGCGGTGCAGGTGGTGATCGATGGGGGTGAAACAGGACTGCATGGACCAGGACTGCTCCAGACCCAGGGCTGAATTCCTGCTGTCCTGTACATCAATTTTTATTCTTAAAAAAAAAATCTTCAAACATTTTTTACAACTTTATTTTTCACACAAAATCACAACAATATACTGTATCAAGTTTAATGGCGTATACATAGTTAAATGTTATAATGGAGGATCGTCTTTTTGAAAGACAGATCACCAAAAATCACCAGATCTACTGCATTTAAATACGTTTACCCCCAAGAGTCTCAGACTATTTTGCATATTGAAAGTTGAAGTTTATGAAATGTCTCAAACATCCCCTTTCCATCTTGTCATCGTCACAAATAAAGATGTTTTCGAGACAAGAGAAATCAAAAAAGTCTGATGTCTTTAGCCCTCGCAATGTTGTAGTAAAGAAATGATTCCAATGGGAAAGAACAAAGTGGCTAAAGTCTAAATCAACCAACACATTTTTAACGAGCTGTGACCCTCTTGTTCCCCCCCCCCCCCCCCCCCCCCCCCCCCCCCCCCCCCATCGTCTTGGATATGTAAATGTATTTCTCTTGTGTGTAGAGCAGGTCAAGTGTCCTTCTGGCCTTTCCATTTTATTTGCCATGTGATGGGTTCATTAAAACCCACCAACCTTCCCAATCAAACCGCTATCTAGACACACACACACACACACACACACACACACACACACGCATGCACACAGATGGACAGCCACAAGGGATGCTTTAAAAAACTGCTAATTTGATCAATACTTAATTTTTCCCCGTCGTTGGTTTTTTCTCTGTTAAGCTGTGATAAGAGGTGGGAGGGGGAGGTGTTGTGTGCTTTTGTGTGTGTGTGTGTGTGTGTGTGTGTGTGTGTGTGTGTGTGTGTGTGTGTGTGTGTGTGTGTGTGTGTGTGTGTTTGTAAGACATCTGTGAAAGGGTGTATGTTATCTCTCTGTGTGTGTCTCTCTCTTGTGTCTCTCTCTCTCGCTGTGTGTGTGGGTGGGTGTGCGTGTGTGTGTGTGTGCGTGCGTGTGTCACTATCACTGTGTGTGTGTGTGTGTGTGTGTGTGTATCAGTGCTACAAACTGCCACAGTTTCTGGCTGCAATTTCCACATGGCCTCCTATTACCTGTGTGTGAGTGTGTGTGTGTGTGTGTGTGTGTGTGCGTGCGTGCGTGTGTGTGTGCGCGCGTGTGTGTGTGCTTACACTATCAGGCCATCTCGTAAATGGATAGGTTGGTGAGGTGTTGTCATGGCAGCCAGTTAGCCAGGGATCCAAATGATGTCATCCCTCACCGTGGCAACACTTAAAGAGATAACTTCCCTAAAGAGGCAGCAATTTATCAGCAGCTAATACACTGATACAAACCATAACACACACACACGCGCACACACACACACTCACACACACACACACACACACACACACACACACACACACACACACACAAACAGACTAACACACAAACAGGGAGAAATATAACAATACACACATTCTATTGTTGAACTATGTGACTGCCCTAGCCCCTGTTCTCCATTTGTAAACACTGTCATGGTAGAAGCTGGGGGGGGGGGGGGGGGGGGGGGGGGGGGGGGGGGGGGGGGGGGGGGGGAGACACATTTCTATTGTCTGTGTACATGTGTGCCATCTTACTGATACAGACACTGTGTTAGTGGCCATGTTTGGTGAAACTCTTTTATTGGACAATTTGATTCTAAAGTTGCAGATTGAAAACATTGTCATATTTGGACAAAGAGCATCAAAGATATATATAGTCTTATTGTTTTGGTTTAGAACCATCAAAAAGATGTTAGATATGAAGAAAGAAGGGCTTTAGCCTCTCAGTTTGAATACATTATTTGATTTTAAATTGTTATTATTATTATTATTATTGTTGTTGTTGTTATTTAATATTGCGCAGGAACAACTGCACAACTCTCATGTTAAATCTGTCAGTCTTGTTGTTACTGTGAAAATGATAAATACAACTACCACAATTACCACAAATATTATTATTAATAATAAAAATAATGATAATGATAATAATGATGATTATTAAACATATCTACCCTATATTGAAAATGAGAAAATGACAGAAGAGGAAATACCTTAGTGTCAGTCGTGTTTTGAATATATAAGACACATCTGTTTGTAATAGTTGTTTCATTGTCACTTTTATGTATCATTTAAAAATAAAGCTGTGCGTTGTGTTCATGGTGTGTTGACGAGGCACCAGAGAAAAGTGATTTTACAATGAGTTACTTTTCATCAGCTCATCCATTCCAACTCATGAGGTCATCATTTGTTCACCATAACAGATTCTGTATGATGACACAGTGTCAGTGTTGTGATCACGGCTCAATGCGCAGCATGTTCTCGTTGTGGTTTGTGCGTTCGGTCACCGCTGTGTTTGGTTCTCATTGCGTCTCAGCACAAAGAAACCGGGCCTGGTGCTCTGCTCTGTGGGACTCCAGGCTCCCGGGCGCCCCTCTGTGTGTGTGTGTGTGTGTGTGTGAGTGAAAACCTGTTCCAATGACAAGATGGCCCCTCTCTATTAGCTGTAATGGAGTCAGACTGAAATGTCAAAGAAAACAGGCTCTTATCAAAAGAAGTGTGTGTGTGTGTGAGAGAGAGAGAGAGAGAGAGAGAGAGAGAGGGAGGGAGAGAGAAATTGGGCAGAGAGGAATGCGGAACATCAGAAGACGGGGGGAGAGGAGGAGAGACAAAAGGTCTGGATGAGGAAACGGGAGAGGAGATTAGAAGATGGAGAGGAGAGGCCATTCACATGTGTTCATCGTGTGTCACTCTGACAGCAGCAGCTCCTCCCACCTCCTCTCTGCGCTGTCCTGTGATTGGTCAGCTGAGTGGAGGTGGAACTTTTAACCAGCCTCGTCAGGAGTTGGCCCACGCAATGAATTCAGGCAACACAGGAACAAAGTCACGCTTTTACATTGCACCGTTTTTACCAGTGGAATATCCGCTCATTTTAGATTTAAAGGTGCAATGTGTAGGATTTCGGATTTCGAAATGGTATTACAAAACAATTCATTCGTTTTTTACGAAAGTATTATTACCCAAAGAGGCCGGTTTACATATATTTACATCAAGAGTTGCTCCTGTCGAGGCTGCTACATTTTGACAATAGCCCAGACTGGACTTACTAAACATCTGTGGAGCTTTCAAGGCAACGAATGGCCCCTAAAGATCCCCCTGCATTCCCGAGGGAGGGGCGAGGTGACGGAGAGCACACTCAACTTCACCTGTAGATGTCACCAAATATTACACACTACATACTGAGGTGTCCTTGGGCAAGATACTTCTAAGAATGTTTTAAAGGTGCAGTGTGCAAGATTGGGTGACATCTGCTGGTGGAGTTGAATATGGCATCCCTCACCTGTATAATTATTTTGTAATTCCATTTATGAAGATAACAGTGACAAAAACGGACCTTTAACCCTAAGTATACTTAACTGAATATTTAGTGAGAGTATCAGGGCTGCAATCTCAATCATGTTTTTTAATGACTTTTAAAATCCAACTCATTTAAAATGGCATTTTTATGTCAGTTTTGCTCTTTGATATTTTAAAGTAAAACATTTTTGGCTTTGTTTTGAGAGTTTCTTCTGTTTTCTTACTTTTTTTTAACTTTAAAGGTGCACTTATAATATTGAGTCTATATGGTGACAAGCCTCCATTTATATACAGGCAAAATTGGAATATAACATAGTTTAACATTTCTTATGATGGTATACGGCAGTTCTTGATTTTAATTTCCATTTGAAATGTAACGTAAAATACATGAAAACAATCCGATATATTTTCAAAGTGTCAGGTAGAAAGTGTTGTTTTCATGATTTCCACACTGGAAGTAAAGGGTGAGGTGTGAGTTCCGCAGCCGCACTCAGGAATCCAGTCTGTTTGCTCATGGGCCTCGTTAGAGACGGCGTCGCCCCTCAATCACCATCACACGTCACAGGAGGCTCATGAGACATTTCATCGTTTTGCATGAGGTGTCTAATGTCGTGCGTTTGCAGTGTGTGTGTGAAGTTGCCATATACCACCTCCATGACTTCCCCTTCTCTCTCTCTCTCTCTCTCTCTCTCTCTCTCTCTCTCTCTCACTCTCTGGGTCTCTCCATATATCGTTCCCTGGGCTCCGTGCCACGCTCCTCATGTTTGTCTAGGCTAATCGCCCGGCGGCTGCCTCCTCCCCGCATTAACTTTGTTAGAACAGAGACACCTCGTTAATGACAGTGCTAATTGAATGAAATGGCCATACTAACGAGCATAAAACCTCCCACTCACATTTTGCTAATTAACAACACACTGGCTTAATTACAACAGTAGAAACACACGCAGCGCCACCTCGTTACTGTTAATTGCCACGGCTAACAGGGATTTATGGTAATTGGCTGTATAACTGTTGTTAACGAGAGGCTGAATTAGCTAGACACACAGAGACAAGAAGAGAGCAGAGATGTGCCAACACTAATTAACACAGGGCAGACTCTTCTGCTATTGGATGGAGCTGTGGGGGTCTCCACTGCTGTATTGATCATCTAATGGGCCCGTTTGATATCATACTCCTCTCCCCTGGGAGCCAGTGAGAAGCTGTATGAGTGTGTTTGGAACACGGCAAAAGTGTAATAATGAGTGATCAAAACACTGTAAAATTCACTATAAAAATAATGACCCCAATTATGGATTCTTAATAGTGACTCATTTACACCCACTGATTAGATTTGGGCAGTCAGAGGGCAGAGCCATAATGGCGTCGTAAAACATGTTTCCAGCTTCTTGAATGTGATATTTTAATACGGTCTTCAGGGAATTTTTTTTATTTTTTATCAGCCGTCACGTCTACTGAAAGAATTACGATTCTATGCTCAGTGTTAAAGGTGAAGTGTGTAAGATATGGCGGCCTCGAGAGGTGAAGTTGCATGTTGTATTTATCACCTCTGGTAGACTGTCATTAAAACTCAAATTATGTTTAGTCAGTCCTCTCTGGGCGACTGTAAAAACATGGCGGCCCCCCATAAGGTGAAGCCCCTCCTGGTTTAAATATACATTAAAGGGCTATTATTAGGATGATGTAAAAAGAAAAAAACAAGCAATACCCAAATCTTACACACTGCACCTTTAAGGGACATTTTGTAATTTCATGAACATGTCAGTATGTACTTGTTTTGTAATATTTTTTTTTTGAAATGACAAAAACTACCAAACTCTGACACACTGCACCTTTAAAGCATTCCCTGTTTATCAGCACTATTGATCATTAAATACCACTAAAACGATCAAAACCACAAACCGATGTTGATATTGTCCAATCAGCTGCTCGTTTCTTTCTGGGTGGTCCACGAGTCAGACAGTGGGGGACAGATACTGTTGGTGCCTTCATGGTTGTTTGTTTACTTATCACAGAGATACTCTGGTTTATGTGGCAGTTTCATCACATCCAGTCCTGTCACTTAAAAAAACCACACACTGCACCTTTAATGCAGCGGTGTGTTTTCCACCATCGCTGTCGACTTTCCTGACAAAAGTTCTCTGCTATTTATTTCTCTCCTCCGCCCTCGACCCACCTCGCCTCCTTACTTATTAATCTGCTCCTTCCTCCTCCCCTGCCCTCTCAACCCTCCTCCTCCTCCTCCTCCTCCTCCTCCTCCTCTTCATCTTCATATTCACTGGCTTTTATTCTCCTCCCTCTGATAAAGTGATTATGGTTATGTGTTCAGTTGAGAGCACTCAGGCGGACACAATCTAGATTGGTATGCATGTATTATTACACTGTGTCACACTGCGTGTGTGTGTGTGTGTGTGTGTGTGTGTGTGTACTCTTCAGGCTCTGCCAGATCTCTCACAGCTCATTGGTTGTATATGAGGGAATGTCAGTAAGTCATTGTAGTCATTGGTTAAAAGATCTGGTTAGAAACCTTAATGGCCCCTTATTACTTTCTACACCCAATGAATACTGATATCAGTGTGGCGCGTATGTGTGTGTTAAATTGACACAGAATTTGTAAATTAATTTGTAAATCTGTGTGTGTGTGTGTGTGTGTGTGTGTCTATGTGTGTGTGTGTCTGTGTGTGTGTTTGTGCAAAAGACAAAGCAAATGATGGAGAGAGAAAGTGTGAGGTAGAGCGACAGAGACAGAATTTGAACTCATTAATGCATTCTCTCACCACACACACACACACACACACACACACACACACACACACACACACACACACACACACAGGTGAGAACATTTTGCAAACTGTCATTGAGGTTATTTGCATTCAGACTGAAGCGTCGCTCAGTGGCCTAATTGTTATGTCATGTCTGCAGAGGCTTGGTTCTTAAAGGTGCAGTGTGTAAGATCGCTGCCATTTTTGTCGCTTCTAAAAAAATACAACGAAACAATTTACTGACATTTGATGTTGGGCTCGCGGTGCCTCACCAGGAGCAGGAAACTGCCCATTTCCATGCCATCCAGCCCCCCTGGTCCCCACTTCGGAGGGTCCGGAGTTCACAGGCTTCTGGGGGTCTGACCTCTGAGGTCTACGGCCCTGAAGGTCGTTCGCGTGTGTCGGGCCGGGTGTGGGACCCTCGGCTCATTTCAGGACCTCCACACCACTAACGAGGACCAGTCTTTGCGGACCTTTTATTTTGTCAGGCGTCTCTGTGGTCCGGACTTTGATCTGAGTGATTGATCACCTTCCTGTGTGTGGTCGTCGCCCCCCCCCATCTGATCTGTGCCCCTCAGATGTAGACGACTCGTCACGTCACCTGCCTCGCTACATATTTGACTCGTATATCAACTGCAATAACTTTTTTTGTTAATTGCTTGGAGCATGTTTCATTTCATTCTCTCATGTGTATTATCCTTTTGATTTGCATTTGAATGGTCACAAAAACCATGGATGCGTTTGATTTATATATTCATACTCACACAGGAAAGTCTTTTTTAATCAAAGGGGATGTGTCCTTTCATTTCATGCTGTCCAGAAGTGGGATGACAGCACCGTATATAACGATCTGAAGCATAATAAGGACACGCCCCCAGACAATCATTCATAGAACAGGTAAAAAAAAAACTGCCTCCTGAGCTGAAAAGTTTGGAATCTCAGCCAGACTTTGAAAAGCAGGGCGAGTGTTTCATAGGATGGATGATTTGAGCCAGTGTGAACAGATGAATGGGACATAGACCGACATGTAATGTGAGCACAGATCGTTCTGAATATTCTCATCTGAGAAAATATTCATCATTCATTCATTCATTCAATCATAACTCTCCACCTGGAACCATAACATGTTGACGGTTGACAGAATAATGCTTTCTGTTGATACGCAGTTGTATGTAATTTTACATTCAACTTTAAGTACGTGTAATTGTCCTTAAAGTGGGTATTGGAGATATATATATATATATATGAATTTTTATACTGAAAATCTATTCATGGCAGATCCAAGCAAATTTAGCCCCAGCAGGTGGAGCTGCTATCTCTTAAAGGTGCAATATGTAAGATTTTTGTCATTTTGGTCATTTTTGTCATTTTTGTCATTTCCATTGGTAAAACAAACCACAGTCTAACATTTTCCTCTTCACCTCAATGTATTTTTGTTTCCGTTCCCCTCAAATGAGCCCATTGATATATATTTACACGAGGAGCGGTGCCCCTTTGCGGCGACCACCATGTTTTTAGAGTAGCCCAGAGTGGACGTCGAATCTGAAGATTCTGAATGAGAACGAACGCTCTTGTCCACACGGTGAACGTAATTCACATCCTGTTCCGATACTTAAAGTGCAGAGCGTGTGGACGCTGAATGCGCTGATGTCAAAGCGAAGCCCCTGGTTTCAAAAAGAGGGTCTTTACAAACAACAAACGTCCACTGATGTGATGCTGTTTTTCCTTTCCACTTCTTTGGGAGTATACAGTGAGTTTGTGCGCATATGCTGATGAGCAGTGTGTGTGCGTGGGTGCGTACGCGCACGTGTGTGTGTGTGTGTGTGTGTGTGTGTGTGGCATTGTGACAGGGACTAATGTCTAAATCAGCCAGACTCCATCGCCCTGTCGCCCTGCTCCCCTACAAATGTCACCTGTTCCCGGCCAGTGATTTGCATAATGCAAAGCTTCTCAGTCGTAACGGTCCGATTAGCGGCGGGGAGTGCCAGGACCATTCCTGACGCACTAAGCCGTTAACGGCTCCTTTTGCTGGGAACAACTGTGATTAACTGAGGGGATGATGGAGGAGGGGTGGTGGGAGGGAAGGAGAGGATGAAAGGAAATACGGAAAAGCAGAACAAAGTGGATCAGGTAGGTGCTGAGGGCGCTGCTGAATTCGACGCTGGTGCCAATTAGTGGCGTGGAGGTAAATGCAAATGAGGCAACATGAGGTCACAGTCGGTGAACACGCCCCCTGCACTCGCTACACTTCTACAGTTCTTTTGTAGTTCGTAGACCTGGATGAGTGAGTCCAGGCAGGCCAGAGCTTTTTTTTTGGGTTATTTTTCTGGAGACAATCATCAATGATTTGAATTTGATTCTTTATACATAAATAAATGTAACTGGACATTCTGATTTCGTTCCTCTGATTTTCTTTAGGAATTTAAAACATGTTTATCAAGAACATGTATGAACTTGATCAGAACTTTGAAATCACTTCCATATTACATGGTTTTATTGACCAGTATAAAGGTCTGAATATAGATTGAAACACTCATCTGACAGTTCATTTCCTTGGTTTGTAAAAGCTTTACATCCTTTATATGCTTTAAATTTGTTTGTTTTATAGTTATGATGAAAACGGGGCCTTTGCCACGTTTTTCTTATACAAAAACAGTCACTGGATAAAAGTCCTGTATTGTATCGTTCAGAGTAACCTTGACTTTTAACTTCCAAAGTATAATCAGCTCATCCTCGGGTCGTAGAGAACATTCAAATAGTCGATCGGACTTTGGAAGTTTGGAAGTCTAAACAATGTGTAAAGACGCTTTAATGCCTCCGACCTGCTCCACTCGTGGAAACACCAGAGCATCATCCACAAACGCAAAAGAGGACAATTTTAAAAAAGCACAAAAGCTGTTTTACACTTGAGACACAATTTAATTCAGAACGAATGAATTAGCACGTGATCATCTGAGCACATTGTGTTGAGGTTCAAAATATTGTCATCATGATCAAATTGAAAACAAGTTTCAATTGCAACCATTGTGAAATGCATATATCATAACAACAACAACAACAACAATAATAATAATGATAATAATAAATAAAAATAATAACAAAGGTGGTAAACAATAACATTTAGTTATATTTCCCTCATGATATGCTATAACGTAACAAACATAGCATAAAGGGAACCCATTCACTCAAAAACAAGTCTATGAGTGTCTCATATTTTCTTATAATATATTCAGTGAAAAAAATAACTAACTTAGAAGATTGCAGTATTTATTTACAATGTTGTGAACTTAAACAAATTAGCCAAATTCAGTGACTTCTTTTTTTTTTTCATCTTATTCAAAATGGTGTCCCTCCTCTTCCCCTTCCCTCATTCTTCCCTCCTTCTGTCACCCTGTGGGTGACAGATGAGGCAAGGAGGAGAAGATGAGAGGGAAGATGTGTTGCACCTCACTTCTCTTTCTAATGTCTCTGGCTGCTGAGAAACCATGTGGAAAACTAAAGACTATTAATGCCACAAACAAATCTCTTCTAAAACGGAAGCTCTTTTACATGTTTTAGTGCTCGGGCAGGCTGAGGGCTTAATGACATGGAGAGGAGGAGGAGGAGGAGGAGGAGGAGGAGGAGGAGGAGGATGGAGGGAGGAGAGCAGGGATGAGATGAACGAAAAAGGAGAAGATGGAGATGTGAACGCATGAAGGAGGCAGTGGAGGAGGAGAACGAGGAGAAGGAGGAGAGGGCGATCACTGAGTCGGAGGAAGTCAAAAGTCTTTCTAACAGAAAAGGAGAATGAAAGCAGAGGATTCCATCCCACTTGGTGAAAGACTGGTGGAATTCTTCAATGAGAATACTTTTTAAAAAATGTAATTAAAAAAATAAACAAATAGTGAAAATATCATGGAAGAGGGGAGAAATCAGAGCTGACGCAAACACCAACATTAAAGGTGCAGTGTGTAAGATTCGGTGACCTCTAGAGGTGAAGTTGCGTATTGTATCCACACCTCACCCTCACCCTCCTGAACATGCATGTATGTCCACATGTTTAGTGCGTCGACTCTGGGGCTACTGTAAAAACATGGCCGCCCCCGTAGAGAGGACCCGCTCCTCATGCACATACACATTCATGGGCTCATTTAAGGGTAATGGGGAAAAAAATGAAACATTTAGGTGATTATCACTTCATTTGTAATTGTTGTAAATGTTTGTAAATGACCCAAATCGTACACTGCATTCCACTGACGTGAGGAGCTGATCCTCTCAGTGGGGGCGGCCATGTTTTTACAGTGGCCCAGCACGGACATACCAAACATCTTTTGAGAATGACTGCAGACAAACCACACAAACTAACCTCCATAGCAATTCATGAATGGACAAAGACGGTGAAACGGGTTTTGACTGAGCTGTATTTGCTGTATTCGAATGATTGATATCGTTTAACGCTCTGGATCCTTTCAGTGTAATTCGACATCCGCGTTGATTAAAGCGCAGCTTGCTAACGGCCGAAGTGTCATGAGACACGTCTCCGATTGTACCGTTTCCATTTAGAGACGGACAAACTCCCCCGTGGAGTCTCATTCTTTTTTTTTTTATGGCCTTCAGAAGTCAAGCGCTCGTCCAGTTATTACCCCGCCCCACCTGCGATAGCCCCAGCCAAGTAGTCCAAGTCTTAACCAAGTCTTGGGCGATAGCATCGCGGCGTTGAGTCAAAAAGAAGCTCTCCCATTAGATGTCCGGCGAGATAAATAGACTATAATGGGTTGCTGGGGATGCGTTTGGTCGTTTGGCCCGACGCTCCCATCAGATGTGATCTCGGGGTCGCCGCCATGAATCAGGCAGCGCTGCCACGCCATTGGTCATCCTGACAGCTGAACAAAGCCCGGCAACTGGGGAGGGACAGACGCCGCTAATGGAGCCAGATGAGGATGAGTGTGCTCCGTAACTTGCGCTGGCACTGCCGGAGTCTCGGTCCGACACCAGGGGTCAGCGACTTCTTTATAACACACCCGAGCGAAGCACTGGGGGCCGCCGGCGCTGTGGCGATATGCGGCGCGCCGCTTGGTGCATGATGTCAACGTGATTGTTTTTAATGATGGGAGTGGGCTGTGTGTGTGTGTGTGTGTGTGTGTGTGTGTGTGTGTGTGAGAGCCGGGGCCTGGTGTGTGCTGCTGGTGGCGCGTTAGTGGTGGGGCTGATAAAAGGCAGATAAACCTTTGGGGGATAATGATTTCCACTGATGAGAAAACTGGCGGTGATTATGACAAATAGGCCGAGGGCGGCCGACGATGGGCCGACACGCAGCCGCTGTTGTTGGGCAGCCCGAGCTGCAGTGTCTCATTTCACCGCACCCTTGACGGACCCCCTCCGCGCCTCCCGATAGGCCCAGCTCCCGGACCTCCGCCTCAGCATTGCGCTCGTTGGTGTGTCTGCGAGCTGAGCGACTCTTACCGAAGAATCGAGTTACTTTGACACCGTTTCCTCCACGCGTCTGCCTTTGAGCTTAAAGGTGCAGTGTGTACGATTTAGTGGCGTCAAGAGGTGGGGTTGCCTGTTATATCCCCTCGCCCCTCTGGACACGCAGGAGAACCTAAGGTCAGCTGTGATTAAACCTCATGTTTAGTGCGTCCAATCTGGGCGACTGTAAAAACATGGCGGCCCCCGTGGAGTGGAAGCGCTCCTCATGTAAATATGCATCAATGGGCTCGTTTAAGGTGAATGGAAATAAAATAATACATTTAGGTCATAAATTCATGAAAATGTGTTTGTTTGGATTTAATATCAGAAGTGAGAAAAATGACCAACACTCGTCCACACTGCGCTTTGGAATGACCAGCTCTCCCTCCATCAACTCACCGTAATCAATTTGATTTGGACCCTGATGTGTTACTTCCTCTTTGATCCACGATGGGCAAGATTGAAAAACGCCCGTTGTGGTTGGAGAGCATAATACAGAGGTTTGAAATTTTAAAGGTGCAGTGTGTAAGAGTTATTTCTGTCCAAAAATCTTACACATTGCACCTTTAATTTGTATTCTATAATATTTTCATCCATGTTAAAAACATACTAAATAGAAACCTATCCTATCTCAGTGTTTAGATATATATACATATACATATATATATAATTTTATTTTATATATTTTATATGTGTATACATAAATGTGTATATATATATATATATATATATATACATGTGTATATACAGGGTTTCTTTTACAATTTTATACCATTTTTACGTGTGTGTGTGTGTGTGTGTGTGGGTGTATATGTGTGTAAGTGTGTATAGTGTAATTCTTGAAACACTTTTCCACAAGTTTTATTTTTAAGTGTGTGGTTTTTTTAAATAAGTTAAAACAGTGCAGTTGTCGTTTTACCTTCATCGGAGCAGAGTATTAATCCAATTAGATCGCACCACTTGTAGTTTATCAATATTCCTCAGCCCCACTCACCCAGGACCACCCTTTAACCTCCTCTCTCTCCATCACTCAGTCCTTTCCCCCCTCCATCCTGTGGTTTCCTCCATCCTTCTGTATTGTGCTCCCCCCC
>JAFBJT010110937.1:0-13041 GCA_016785325.1 Chascanopsetta lugubris
ATATCAAGAAAATCTTTTATGAGAAGGGAATTCCCCCCCCCCCCCCCCCCCCTTCCTCCGTCTCCACGTCACCCGGTCCCCACAAGTGGCTGGCTGCCCTTGTTTTGAAGCCTCTTGTTTGACATTGAAAACGTTACGACGTTATAAATCTAATTAAAAAAAGGACGGCTGTGGGAGCGCTGGAATTAGAGCCGGGGCTAAACGGCGAGGGCGCTGTTGTGCTGCAGGAGAAGTCGCACGCGCCGCTGACGACGAGGAGGCGGCGGCCTTTCGCAGCCGTGAGGAAGTCAAAGTCTGCGGCTCGCTTAATTGAGTGGCGTTAAATATGCAGGGCAGGGCGCGTGACGGCGCGTTCAGGCGTGGATGTATTTGCACGTAATGCGCCGCCACAATGACACGGCCTCACACCTCTGCAGCAGCGTAAACACTGCTCCACCCACATGGACGTGGAGGTCCACTCCACAAGTTTCAATTACGGGATCGGAGCCAGACTGAGGGCCGCAATCAGCCGCCTCCCACGCACAGGTCGTCTCCCCCTTCACGCCACTGCTGCTCCGCCTCGACACACACTCTGGGAGCCGCAGTGAACACTGTGTGTGTGTGTGTGTGTGAACGGTGCTGCAGTCTGCCGCGTCTCAGGGAAACAGAAGTCTGAAAATCAACTTGTAAATATTGTTTCATCCACAAAACATTTAATTACTTCGGGGCGTGCGCTCCCCGATTGCTCAACTTGTATAATTACTCCCTAATGGTGTTTATGGTGATAGCTTTTTAATTTCCAGGTAAATATATACGTACCCTTGTGCTATCGGATGAGTATGGTGTCGCCTTAGATATGGATTAGAGGCGAATTACTGAAAGGCAAGACATTGAACTTTGGGAAGTGGCAATAAAAGTAGCATGGAGTAATGGTGGGTGTTTGTTTACACAGCAGCAAAGCACAGACGTGTCGGGGATGTTATGAGTTAGGAAAATAAAATCCCAAACCCCCAATTCAGTGTCGAATTGATATTATCACCTCATGATAACATGTAAGACTTTATATATATTATATATTCAGTGAATTATTGTGTAAGCCTGGGACACACAGGAGGACTATCAACCCTTACCTGTTTCATTCATGGGAGAGGAAGTGACAGATTTGATTGCTTTTTAATGTCGTAATCATCCCAATGTGGATGGTCAATGATTTCCCCGGAGTCGTTTGTGGTGATTCCAAAGATTTGTAATGGTCGTCAAGCTTGCTGTATTTAGATGTGTTTTCCTTTCACATTAAAGGTATAGTGTGTAGGATTATGCACGTTGCAGCTGAATTCCCCGCACCGTATCTGTCTCCATGGGAGAATGCCAACGTTTTCCAGTGCGTGTCCGTTCTCGGGCCACTGTAGAACCACGATGGTGCAGCGTGGCAGTCTATGCGGAGAGGATGGGCTCTGGATGTAAATATGAAAGATACATTCTAAATAATCAAAACAACAATCCTTCCATTCAGATCCGACAAACAAAGGGACACACCGTGATACTTGACTTTGTTGTGGAGTCATTTATTGATAGTTTTGAAGTTGAAGGTTTTTTTGCACATGTAGTGGGGACAGTGAATTGTTAAGCAATCTGTGGATGGCACTCATACTGCCACGTTAAAGGTGCAGTGCGTAAGATATGGTGACGTCTAGGTGGTGAAGTTGCATGTTGTATCCATCACCTCACCCTCACCTCTCGAGCATGAAGGAGAACCTATGGTCGACCTCAGTTGTCATTAAACCTCAAAAGATGTTTTTGTACATCCAACATGGCGGCCCCCATAGGGTGGACCCGCTCCTGATGTAAATAAACATTAAAGGTCATGTAAAAAGCAAATCATACAGTGAGGCGATTACATACTCGTCAGTATGTAATTGTTTTGTAAGCCTAATTCTACGGATAGAATTGACCAAAACTGACATTTTACTCAGTGCACCTTTCAGTAGGTGAGTAGCGCACAACTTATCTCTCCTTGGATGGATTGAGGTTGTCAGGCAGAGATTCATATCAGCTTCAGGCTGCAGTCCTGACTTGTATTTGTTTTTCGGGTACGGTGAGTGAGTGAGGAAAATTTGCTTTCATAGAGGTGTGTTGCTGCGAAGGGCAAAAGGCTCATCGCAGAGCCTGAAAATACATACGTATATTTAGTCCTTTTTTTTAATTTGTTTTTTTAGACCTCTTTAAATGAGCTGTTATCCACCATGGCTGTGAGTTGTTTGAGTGTGCCACATCTGTTGAGTGCTGCTTCTCAGTCAGCTCGCTCAAACTGGTTATCGCAGGTTTGTGCTCATTTTTCCGTCAGAGCCGAACGTCACCGAGTATCGAACAGAACCGTCGTCACACTCGAGGATTATCACTCCGGCAGGTGTTGAGCTGGAAAGACGCCCCCTGCGGTGATCAGTCGAGAGCAGAGCAACAGGTTTCATTGAGAATAAGACTAAGACGTAAGACAATACATCAACACATGTCTTCTCTTGGACTTTCGAGGCATTCAGTGAACTCATAGGAATGTGTTTTTCCTGTGTGAGCCGTGAGATGAGTAATGTGTCTCTGCAGCTAATGGATCTGCTTCCAGGGGATGTTATTGAACAGATGGTTGCTTATAGCAGGCAGGTCAGTGGCCAGGCCTCTTTGCCCTTGTTGTCATAAACTCTCCTGCGCATGCAAACCAGGGCTGTTGTAGAATTCAACAGCTCCGTAATATCGCCTAAAGCACAATCATTTAAAAAAAAAATCATAATATTGCATCTTTGCACAATTGATTCAAGATGTAATTATAACTTTTCTACTTTGAGCATTGTCCAGATCGTACTGCAAGTGTGGAAAAACAATACAAATTGCCTCCACACTCCACACATTATTCATGCCAACACATCCATTATATATTTATGTGTGTGTGGGAGTTACAGTGAGTTTGGTAAATGTGTGTGTGTGTGTGTGTGTGTGTGTGTGCGCCAAGTGTCCCCCTCTGTAATGAGCATAGTGTAAAAAACGAGAGCCAAGTTCAGCCCATTAAGCGGGAATGAGTGGGATTTCTGATTTTTTTGACAAATGAACTCTGACCTTTGATAAGTGCAGAGTGAATTTTACACAAAGTAATGCGCGGCCATGTGGATCAACCATGGTGTGAATGAAATGTCTGTGTGGACGTGTGGAGCAGTATTTTGGGGCGAGCAGTGGCCGTCACACTCCACACACATTTTACACCGTTTCTATTCATCAGATATCGAATTACCACAAAACCACCGTGTTGTATAGAACTTGAACAGAGAGCGGAAGTGAAAAGAACAGTCTGAAACAGCAAAGCACACCCCTGACTTTTGTATTCGGCCTCATCAATTCGAACGCAAGGGAGGCAGGGACTTCTCAACTTGAGTTCTTGCCTTATCTGTTAGCGCTGAGGATGTAGGATATACGATCTATACTGCAGCATGCCACACATTTTGAGCTGCAGTCAGTGGCATTAGATTTGAATTATAGATCTGCACTCATGTACTTTCCTTCCGATTCATTGAATTTTTCCCCCAAATTCAATCAAACGTGGCCTTTCACAAAGGATCTGGAAGGACTCGTTCGAACGTGGGTAGAGACAATAAACGGGCCGACACTTAAAGCGCACACATGCTGAAACAGATAAGTCTGGTGTTTTATGGCTGAACGGCCGCGTGGCCCCGGCAGTGAGACTCCTGGCCGTGCGCTCATATCCTGTCTGTGACACGGGATGTGAGCAGTGTTAGTGGATCACAGCCAGCAGCAGAATCCCCCAGAAAGCAGGCATTACCGAGGAGTGTGCACCAGTTTCCACTTTGTAGCTTTTGTGTTTTGAGCTTCAAAAAAATGCAGTAGTTTTTTTTATTTTTTTATTTTTTGCAGCAGCAGCAGCAGCAGTAGTGTCAGGGATCTATATGACTGCAGATATACTGCAGAGGAATATGTGTCGGGCTGGATTTGCGATGGACTGCAGAGAATCCTGAATGGGTCACACATGTCTGGTTGCATTTAGTAAACGTGGCTGATGAACATTTGCCCGTTCAGCCTTGATTTGGGGCAAAACAACAACAGCCAGGTGACTAAAAGAAAGGAAAGGAACTCCTCCACCTCCGTTATCGTTGCTGTATTTTACGTGTCATCCCCTGTGGTCAAAGACAAATGTGTGGTCATTACTGATGTGGCCGCCCAGAGGGATTCACATCGTTTAACGTTATGAGGAGACGTTAATTATGAGACCGCGTCTTTTTATGCCCCGCTCGTTCGTCCGTCCTCCGCCGTCTTGTTTTATTTATCAGCGCCGAGACGGGACACCAAGCAAATGGTGAGACCAATGCTAATGAATATTTGACAATTCATGCATCTTCTACTCTTGGCTGTCTCCCTGAGAAGTGTAAACAGCCCCAGGGGCAAAGATTTAAGTAGAAAAACTCAGACCTTTTCCTGATTTAAGGGGGGGGGGGGCTGATCTACTCTATTGTCTTATCTCATTACAAAACATGGGTTATCAAACAGCATTGATATTCTGCCTGTTAGATTGGTTTTAAAGTTGCATCACATTGGTTGAAATCATTGTATTTTCTAGTGTGTAATCACCTGAATGTATTCATTCACCTATCGCTAAGTCCCCAACGTGAGCGCCACCTAGAGGACCGCAAGTAAACGTTGGGTCTTACACCTGCGGGGCGCGAGGGCCACGGGACCGGTCATCAAGACACCGGAGATACGTATTACCATTGTCCACCGGTTACAATATAGCTCCCCACCACTTGGTGGCGGTAATGTGTCAGTCAGTTGTTTAACGAGCTCCAAGAAGCAGAAGAAGCCCCCCAGCCAGCTGCTTACCCGTCGCCAAGAATATGGAGAAGTCTTCAAAACGAAAAAATGAAGACACAGGCGGTGACAGGTCCTAAAGCGTCGGTGTGAACGGAGGAATGAGGTCTTCTCTTCTCTCGCTGAGAAAAAAAACATCTCCTCTAGTACATTACTAAGCCAACACCAAGTTCAGGGCTAAGCTTTTCTCTCCCAGTGACATCTTTACGCCGGTGAACCCGCTGAAAACCCCACTTCAAGAGAGAGCAAGCAACTTGCTCGATGTTGCCGACAAAGTTCAAGCTGCCAGGAGGAAACTCGCTCTGTGGACGAAGAGGTGCCGGGAAAAGATGATGGACGATGGACATGTTTCCATGACATGTTGCGAAAGCTCCCCACCAAGTGAAGATCAGTGACTCCGTCTGTCAGCACCGCTCCCAGAGTAATTGGATGAATACTCCCCTGAGGGTCCCAGAGTGGGACCCGTTTTCTGTGGCTCCCACTGAGAATGGCGTTGCCCTCACATCTGGAATCGCAGCTTCTGGAAGTTTTCACAGACGGCATTTAAAAGTTGCAGTGGGGCCAACTGGACCTGGGCTCCATCAGGAGTTCTGTCGCACATGAGGACCCAACACAGTTTGAGCTCGGTTCACAGTATTTTTTGGAAAGGTCATATACGACAACAACAAATCCGACTATGTGACAATACAATTGCTAATAAGACAGGGGATCGGGAAGAGAACAGCTCACATTTCTGCTGGAATGAAGCTTTTGTCATTTGTTGTCTTCTACACCACACACACACATACACACACACACACACACAGTGCGCCACTGTGCAGGGAAACAACAATTACAGCCTGGACCTTTCCCTCCATTGCGATGTGTTGTCAGTTGTTTAAATGATCGATCTGCTGTTGTTGTTGTTGAGATGATGCAGACGAGCTCAGTGTTTAAAGTGTTTTCTCCGTTCATAGAAACACACAGATACACTCCGCTGGTTGCAGGAAGCAGCGTGGGTGCTCGTTAAAGATGGCCGCCACCGTCTTGTGTGTGTTTTCGATCCTTCGATCACTATTAGCTGGTTCAGAATCTTGCGGGAGGGGCCCGCGCAAGTGAAAATGAAAATGTCTGAAAAGGTGATGCTAACAAGATGCAGCGGCTCCTCTTGGGCTGTGATTGGTGAACTTTAGCCTCCAGTCTTGTCACTTCCTGTGTCTACCTTTCAATTCTGAATCTATGGCATTGTGAAGACCCTTTTGATGGCCCCCCTTTTGTTCTCAAAAATATCTGAATAGCATCCTCTTACACTGACCACTGCCATAGTATACTTAGACAGCTGACCGACTATCAAGTGGGCCGAGGGGGCGGGGCTTACCACAGGTCAATTGTTGTTTACATTACTCTAAAACAAGCCCTTAATATGAGGTGAGGGCCACGTACTGTAGCTGCAACATCACCACTGTATGTCAGTCATTTCAGCACACGGCACCTTTAATGTTATCCTTTTATTTTGAAAAGCGCAGATCTGTGAAGACATAACAGATTGACATTGATGACACCAATGATGAGCACTCATTCATATGAGTTGTTGCTGCAGTAACTGTTGATGAAGTTCTGTTCCAGCTCCTGGTTTGTTAGTGAGCAGCTGCAGGGAGAGACTGTATTTCAAGCTCTTTTTGACAGAGACAGGGAGCCTGAGTGTGTGTGTGTGTGTGTGTGTGTGTGTGTGTGTGTGTGTGTGTGTGTGTGTGTGTGTGTGTGTGTGTGTGTGTGTGTGTGTGTGTGAGAGAGAGATAACTACATACCCTCTGCTGCAAAGGAACATCAAGAAGGAGTGTGAATATGTGGACTAGTGATGTCTTATAAGATTCTCCACATGCATTGTGTGTGTGTGTGTGTGTGTGTGTGTGTGTGTGTGTGAAAGAAATCTATCCTGCTGCAGAGGAATATCAAGATGGAGTGTGACTATGTGGACTAGTGATGTCTTATACTCCACATGCACATTTTTCTCATGTCTCAGCTTCAAATCTTCACAGTGCATACGTGACTGTTGCACTTCACATAGTGACAGACATTGAGTGAAATAAACTGCACTGAATACACTGGTTATTTTACAGAGGGGGAACAGCTCGCATGTAGATATGATTGCAATTAATTTGCAGCCCATTCCGGACACAAACAGTGGGTGGTCGAGACAAAATATTTTTAAAAAAAATCAACCTGTGATAATAATTTTCATTCTTTTTAGTCATTTCAGTGGTAGAAATTGAAATTGCTCAACTACCCAGCATTCAGTCACTTCAGCTGTTTTATCTTTTAATTGTGCCATATATTGAAATTATATGTATGACTCTTAATGGTCTCCCTCCCAAAACCCCAAATCCAATACTTTATTCTGGAGTAAAACAATCAACAACACTGTGGCCAAATGTTGTTGCCTCTGATTTGACCTGATGTCCGATCTTTCAAAATGCATTTATTTACTTCCCTTTCATCACAGCGCATGGCTCCATTTTGGAGCGTTGGACATGAAAGCCCCCGTTTGATCCCGAGTAGCGGAGCATCACTACTGTGAGGAAAATGTCCAATATAGAGTTCTATTCGCCTAAGACTGAGCTGTCTCCTGGAAGACCGACTGATCCTCTTTGTGAAGGGAGGCCAAAGTTATCCTCTCTCTCAGAGAGAAACTTTGGAGGGATTCGGGTAGTTTCAATCCCCCCCCCCCCCCCCCCCCCCCACATGCCGAGCACAGACACCCCCTTCATCTCCCGTTTACTCTTATTATAGTTTCCTCGGGAAAGTCATGATGATTTCCGGAGGTGGAGAGAGGGGTTGGCATTGAAATGGACCGTCACAGCAGGGACCTCTCGGTGGGGCTGTACGTGCTGGATGTCTTCAAGGAGGAAGCTGATTGGTCTTCCTCTTGGGAAGAGTAGTACATGTTCATCTCCTCACAGTGGCTCCTTTCACTGCGGAGAGTCCTTCTTTGGTGTTTCCGTAAAGTGTCGTTTTTGTGAAATGTTTACGCAAGAATGGTGAAGCCGGACTTAAGATTGTGCACAACATCTACTATACCGTTCCCACGGCACGAATTCCCCACAAAATTGTTTGTATTCACGGTTACGCTCTGGTGTTGCTTAGCAACTGCACCACCACCCCACTCATTTGCATTGTCAGGATTTGTCCACCGCCGTAAAACTCTTCCTGCGTCAGAAACAGAAACAACAGAAACTGAGTTTATATTGTTGAGGCTGGAGCTGATACATAAAAAAAAATGATAATCATAAAAAACATTTACTTAAAGGTGCAGTGTGTAAGATTTGGTGACATTGCGTGTTGTATCCATCACCTCAACCTCACTCTTCTGAGCATGAAGTAGAATCCATGGTAGACTTCAGTCGTCATTAAAGTAGTAAAATCTTACACACTGCACCTTTAATTCACTATAATACAGAAGCCACTGAATGGACTAATCACAGCTGATCTTCGTCTACGCTGTTACTAACTGTAGTTGTGTGTGTGTGTGTGTGTGTGTGTGTGTGTGTGTGTGTGTGTGTGTGTGTGCATGTAGAAAAAAAGATCTCCGACAGACCTCAGCTCTTATTGCATCTCAAAAGATGTGTAGTTTGTCCACTCTGGGTTACTGTAAAATCATGGTGGTACAAGATGGCCGCCTGCATAAGGTCAACGTGCTTTTGATGTAAATTTAACTGGCTCATTCTTGTTTATTGAAATTGTATATCTGCATGGTTAATAACTCATATGGGCTTTAAACAAATCATTTCCTATTCTAATCCTGCCAATAGAAATGGAAATAGGTAGAAAAGAATATTACAAAACGATGACATTCTGAGATTTGCATAATCAGATGTGGAATATACTAAAGATCTTTTGAGCTTTAATGACACCCGGGGGCGACCATAGGTTCTTCCGCGAGCTCGGAAGGGTGATGGAGGGGACGGATACAACACGCGACTGCACCACTAGATGTCACCAAATCGTACACGCCGCACCTTTAATAGATCACCCACGCTTATTCAGTCCAAACACAATCACCCGCTTCGATCCTCCGTCAAGGCAAAGAGCATTTCCGTGTCATGAATTTGATGCACAGCCGCGTCGTCCTCCTCGTCCACACTCTCCGTCTGTCCCCGAGCCTTTATTCGGGATTCCCCCGTTATTCAGCGCAGAGCTGTCGTTCTGCCAGATGCACTGACACGTTGCCAGTGCGCACTGAGCTGCCAGGCATCAGCTATCATCATCAACCATTTGGGAGGCTGATTGCAGCTCCACCAACAGCCAGTGGGATTCTCTCCATCGACTGGCCAGACGAGGACTCGCCGCTCCCCCGTGTTCTGTCGCGGGTCACTTGGAAGGTCGGGTGACTTTTAAAAGTGCAGTGTGAACGATTTCAGTCCTTTTTTTTTTTTTAGAATAGAAAGAGAGTTACAAAACAAATGAATAATCACCCCGATGTTTGACTTGCTTTTGACAAAACTCCAGTGATGGGCAGGTGAAGCCTCATGGAGATTCAAAGCTCCCTCCCCTCACAGCCCGTCATTCAAACCAAGGAAACGCATTGAAACGCCTTGAACCAATCAAACGCCTCTCAACATTTTGGACCAACATGGCGTTCGAAGCTTGGGATGCCATTGTTCACGCGACAGTGGTATTTTGCTACAAGCTCCGGCACGGTGTTTTCAGATCACTCCGCTTCAGGAGCGGTGACACAAGCTCCGAAGCCTCGGAATCATCCGCCCATCACTGCAAAACCCTCAAACTAGCCATTTTATATATATGTGCACCAGGTGCGGGTCCACCCTATGGGGGCCGCCATGTTTTTACAGTAGCCCACAGCGGACGGACTAAACATCTTTTGAGCTTTAATGACAACTGAGGGCTACCGTAGGTTCTCCTGCTCGCTGGAATCGTGAGCGTGAGGTGAAGGATACAACATGCGACTTCACCCATAGACTTCCCCAAATCGTACACACTGCACCTTTAAGTCCTCGTCGAAATCTGGAAGGTTCGGCGGAAAGAAAGTGCACTTCTAGTTTCAAATCAGATTTACAAAGTGAACACAGGCCCCTGAAAATACGTCTCCTCCCGAGCTGATTTACTGAGGTGTTGACTGAAGGACGACGGTGATAATCCGACCGGAGGTCAAACAACAAACAGCTGCGCGCCCAAGAATGAATGAACATCAGCATTTTTCTCAAGGAAACAATCTGCGGCATAATTCTTTTGGCAGCTGTTGGTCTAACCATGAAATTGTCAGTCAATAATTCATTTTTGTTCTCGCGTGGCAACGTTTGATGAACTGGTGGCACCACTTTTGTTCTTGTCTGTAGTTTATCAAGTGGCCGCGCTTCCGACATTTGCAGATGAAGAAACGTCATAAAGAAAAGAAAAGTCCAAATGACGTTTACAAATCCAAAGTATTATTGGGCCACAAATTAAAAAGAAAAGAAATGGATTTTTTTCCCATTGATGCAGCTCCTCTTGCGTGAGGTCGGCACAAAGTCAGAAAGACTAAGATTCACACTCAGGATTCAGAATGTTTGGGCCGTCCATAAACCAGTGTTCAATAAACACGGCTGTCAGCAACAGATGTGTATCTGAGCTTTACTCTGCTCCAGGATCTTTTGGTCTTAATCACTGATGATGTACGTCTGGTCACGCTGTGAGTCTCATTTTCGATTGCTGAGCTTCTTTTCTCCCCCAGAAAGTTGTTTTATTCATCGTTTGTTCATGTTAGAAAAACAAGCCAATGATTGAAACCAAAAGGAGATGCGTTTATTCGTAGTTTGCTTTTTAATCGAAATCCGATTTCTTTATTTTAGCTCATCGTCTCACGTCGTGTCGTATTGCGTCACATCAGCTGATCATATCATCATGTCACGGTGTTCTATCATGATATATTGTTGGATGGTATTGTGATTTATGGTGCGCTGTCATATCCTCTCCTATCATGTTGGAGCAGTTGTTGTGTTGCATCATTCTGGGTCGTCTTCTATCATGTGTTGTGTCACATCCTATTGTGTCATCTCACATTGAGTCGCACTTTATCAACTCGTGTCTTATTGTGTCGTGTCGTGTTGGATCATGTCATATTGTAAAATGTGTGTCGTGTGATTTCAAATGTGATCTGTAGTGACTGTATCATCTCTTAAAGGTGCATTGTGTACGATTCGGTGACCTCTAGTGGTGAAGTTGCGCGTCGTATCCCTCTGAGCATGCAGGAGGACCTATGGCAGACTTCAGTTGTCATTTAAAACCCAAACTATGTTCTGTATGTCCACTCCGGGCTAAGGGTCATAGAAAAATATAATATTTCAGTGATTATGAAAACATCAGTATGTTATTGATTTGTTGCCTATTTTTTTTTACCAATAGAATGACCAAAATCTTACACACTGCACCTTTAAAGCATTGTATGCTACAACATGTATGGTGTTGTGTCATAATGTTGTGTCACATTGCATCATTGTATCATTGGGTGTTGTTATACTCTGTGGCACTGTTGTGTGCTACATAGTACATCGAATATCGTAACATACTGCATTGTATCACGTTGTGTTGCGTTGCATCATATTGTCTCAGACTATCGAGCTGCAATTATTTCTCGAAAAACCAGACAATGAATCATATATGAGATGATGATGAAGTCCGCCTTGGCCGAGCAGCAGCTCCAGTTGCGCTCTTGTTGTGTTCGTGTCGACGCGCGTGTGTCTTGGGATGAGGCGTTGGAACAATTGGCAGTCCGGCCGCCGCTCGGCTCCGCTCGGCTCGGCGAAATCCACTGTTTGTCGTAACGCCGCGGAGGTCGCGACATTGACATTGGCGCCGGGAGGAGATGGCAGAAAGGCCCGTCCCCTGCAGCTGTAATTTAGATGAATATGTTGTGTCTGATGTGTCGTGGTGAAGGTCAAGCAGTGTCACGTGTCATGGAGGGGCTGGATTGATGTTCCTCGGCGGCGTCTTATCGTCGGCGTGGAAACCGCCGGCCCGGACGGTCACTTGTAAACGTCATGTATGCGAGACGGATGGTCGGCCCCTCGGCCGCCAGCAAGGTTGCATGCAAATTTGGAGTGGCGCTCGCCCGGCGGCCTACTTTTTCGAAGCAATTTGTCGAAGCACTCGGTGTAATTACGTGGTTATAGATGCTTGAAGTTTAAATAAGGTTCATACGAGCACTCGTGTTGAGCTGCAGCGCCCAAATGGAGGAGAAATTAGCTTTAGCTCATGTCGGACATTAAAGGCTGAATCTCAAAGACGACAGCACAGGAGGAGGTGACTAGTTGAGTTCAATTTGTCCTGTCAATTTCATTTTCATGTCATTTCAAGCCTCCGCCGCTCATATATTCTTTTATATCAAGCGAACAGATGTGTGTGCGTGATACATGCTCAGCCGTCTGTCATGTTTTATTTACGCACAAATTACATAAGGCGCGACACTGGGGCAGAGTCCTGTGTATTTGCGGATCTGCATCAAAGCCAGGCAGCGGCGCTCCGTCTTTGATGTGCCACGTCTCTTTTTACCACTTCAAACAGAATCCTGCGATACGAGCCAAATGCTGCGTATGGAACATTCAGCTCAAGTCGTAGTTAACTATGAACACATGAACGTTGGTGGTGGCAGCAGGATCTGGATCCAAAGCGCCCGGTCTCTGAACTGAGTATCGGGTCAGACCAAGAAATACTCGGTGACGAAGCGGCCGATTAATGTTGAGGCCGCGCAGCTTTTGACTGGAATTATTGATGTCAGACCACTCCAATTAAAACTGAGGCTTGGCATCGTTATGCCCTTCATATAATTGTATTCGAAATTAAATCCGCTGATGCATAAAGTCTGATTGACAAAATCTGTATAACTGACCCAAATCAATTGAATATAAGCAGACAGAATTGATACACTCACCCATGACTCAGTGATCAATCCAACCACAGATTCTTTGTCTCGAGCCATGAGTTGAATGCAGTGTCTGCGTTCAGTTGGACAAAGGTTTGCAACGAGGTTCCGAAATGTTCCGATTGTTTTTTTCCATAAATCTTAGAGACTCAGGAGGTGAGAATCTGGAAAATCTGGGGGGGGGGGAACTATTTTTTAAATTACTGCCATTTTAGTAATCTCATTGTCTACTATGTGTGTATATATATATATATATATATATATATATATATATATATATATAAATTCAAATACAGAAACAAACG
>JAFBJT010110939.1:2500-7500 GCA_016785325.1 Chascanopsetta lugubris
CATTCATCCATCCATCTAGTCATCCATCCATGCTTGCGTCAATCCATCCATCCATGCATGGTGATGGAGGGTTGGATGGATTGATGGATAGATGAATGGATGCATGCATGGATGGATGGATGCATCCACACACAAACACATACACACACACACAGACACACACACATACACACACACACACACACCTGCATCACTCCATTCCTGTATCTATCCATTCCCTCCTCCATCTATGCATCCACCGTCCATCCTGCCATCCTTCCATGCATCCACCCGTCCACTCATCCATCCATCCATCCATCTATCCATCCACACACACACCCATCCACAGATCAATCCATCCATCCCTCCATTCCTCCATCACCATCATCATCAGCTACCTCCGTAAAGCCAGGTTGTGGGGGGAGTCGCTCCAGCAGAGGAGCCTCCTTTGTGGCTTCCGTTCAGGTCGGGCGCCACACGGGTCACAAACCCACAGCGCCGAGTCCATTTCCTAAACAAGATTAGATATGATTTCCGTCATGTGTCCCATCTCCTTCCTTTTCAATAGGTACCGTCCGCACCACATGACTCCATCACATGCAGCACTTAAAGACCTCATTGTCACGGTGCCAAAGAAATCCTGCTGATGACAGATGAAATACGAGGAAGCAAAAGTTAGTGCGGCGCTATTTCACAAATTTGATCATGGGACTGATTTCACCATGGGGCTTACAGTCGGGTGGTGAAGCCAGTAGTAGTAGTAGTAGTAGTAGTAGTAGTAGTAGTAGTGTTGGTGGTGGTGGTGGTGGTGGTTGGGTGGAGGGGTGGAGGGGTAGTGGGATGTTACTGCAGGGCCCCGAGGCGAGCAGTTACCCTGAGCTCCTCTCTCCTCCTCTCTCCTATGAAACGCTGAAGATTGCAGAGGTGTAAAAAAAAAAGAGAGAGAGAGAGAATGGGTGAGCGGACACACACACGCCTGTGCCTCCGTCCTCTCCTCGTCCGCACTTTATTTTAACGTGCGCTCCACATTTTCTCTCTGTTACACATTTTTTTTTTCCTCCCAACATCATATCCCTCCTCTCCTCCCCCTCCATTTTCCCCCTTTTTCTATTACCTCACACCTTAATGTGCTTATGCATGTCTCACTCCATTTCACCTCCTCTCGAGTGTCATCTCTTCATCCCCCCGCTATCTAACCCCCCCCCCCCCCCCCCCCCCACCGCCCTCGCTTCCTCCCGCTCTGCCGAGGCCCTGGGGCACCATCCGGCTGCACCGGCTAACCCTTGTATAAGTTTTCCAATTCCAATTCCTGCTGGATTATGGGATGGCGGTGACGAGGGGGACATTTCCTCTCATATATTTGATTCAATGGCGTGATTATTGGTGCAGTGTTGATGGAGGGGGTGTTGGTGTAGAGTGGGGACGGAGACCTTGACCTCACCCAGGGGACGATGGACATTCCGATGGCCCCTCTCTCCCTCTCTCTCTCTCTCTCTCACACACACACACACACACACACACACTTTGTGAAGAGATACACACCCCTTCTATTCCAAAGCCGTGCTTGCAATTGAATGTTCTTACATACATACATATGCGCGGCCCTCTGCACCCTCATCGCCCTGAGGTGAGGGGCTGTAGATGGCAGACATGGAGATTGGTTTTTAGTTAAATGTCAGTGGAGGTGAAAGTACTGCCCAAAGGCACCTCTCTATGAGTGTGTGTGTGTGTGTGTGTGTGTGTGTGTGTGGTGTGTGTGTGTGGCAGTCTCTCTCTCTATGCCTGGGTTCCCGGTTGTTACGCCAATCTCATTCACCTCCCCCTTGTTCGCTTTTGTCAGTGGAGCATTTCGGTCAATATCTCCTTTGCCCTCATATCTATCTTTTCATCTTTCCTTCTTTTATCAAAACATGAGGGCACGAATCCCTCGTAGCAACGACAAAGAGTTGGGCTCGTGCTGTTTGTGATAAAGGGCAGACTGACATCAAGGGTCATTGGCCTTCATGTGGTTTGATGGACATGTCCATAGGACCAGGGTTTGACATTTCTGATCGGCTGGTTTTTATTTCATATTTATTTTATTTTTTTCAATATCCAAATGCCATTATTTCTGCCTGGTCAAATTAGTTTTGTTATTCTTTTGGACTGTCTGACTGAATTTATTTCATTCGCAAATGTTGTCCTGGACAATAAGAAACGGATGATACAAAATATAATTGATAATGTCAGACTAAAATGAATTAAATAATGGGTAAGTCTATTGAATTTTTTTTTAAAAATTAAACAGAGTTGAAATAATATTAAAATATACAGTATTAGATTTACAATATTAATTAATTAAATACATTATTTGCCCTGTATGATTGCAAATTGTGTCCGTCACATGCTTTTACACTATTAAGAAAACCAAACGCATGTACACGTGTAGCTATTGATACAATTATGTAAGAGCAGCGTGGTGTGACTTTTCCTTGGCGAGCAGTAAACAGGACATCTGGCTGCCAGTGTGAGACAAGAGCCCAGAGCGTCCACATACCAGCTGCTGCGCTTTATAAAGCACAAACCCCAAAAGCTGCCGTGCATCTGTTGCCGCCTGTGGCTTTAACACTGCTGTTACCTTTTAAATTCTAAAATAGTCCGAGTGTCTGCCTCGGTGTATTTATTGTCAGTGAAGGTAAAGCACAGAGGGAGAAGCTGAGATGCTCCACTCATGTCATCGTCACTTTGTTCCCACCAGTGGAGACGAGACAGCTGGATCATGCCAAAGACTTGGCGGGAGGACGGCTGCACAAAGTTGGCATCCAGAGTGAATATTCCAAAACTTGTTTATGTGTATGTGTGTGTGTGTGTGTGTGTGTGTGTGTGTGTGTGTGTGTGTTGTGTGGCCTGTCCAGTTGTAACATCAATGTGTCAATCAGCATTGGGTGGGAGTCGACATACTGGTTTTCAAAATTCCAGCCAGAGGGGTCACATATACACGCACGTACACACACACACACACACACACACACACACACACACACACACACACATACACTTTCTCTCTCAAACTGGTATTCTGAAATCATGTCCTCAAGGGTTGTTATTGTCTCAACATGGGCCGTACATGCCTGTCCACCAATCTGATCACACAGACCACTAAGCTTTACCGCTGCCCCCATCTATCTGTGTGTGTGTGTGCGTGTGTGTGTGTGTGTGAGCATGTGACGGCTGACTGACAGCTGTCACAAAACCTGAAGCCAACGGACCGAATGCACTGTGCGTCCGTGTGTGTCAGTACATATGTTGTATGATGGGTCAAGTGTGTGTGTGTGTGTGTGTGTGTGTGTGTGTGTGTGTGTGCGCCTCTGGACAGGACTAAAGGTCAGTGTCTGCTGGCTGTGTGACTGGCAGCTTCACTGGGCCGATGGTGAAAACGTTTGTGGTGGAATAAGCAGCAGCTGTTGTTGGTTTATTTGGTACCACACACACACACACACACACACACACACACACACACACACACACACACACATTATTGCTCATTTTTATGTTTATATCAATCTGTGATGTAACGATGCATCGCCGGTCGTTTGAAAATTTATGAAAATGTGTGATGATAGATGCCGGTTGGAATGAAAAAGGAATTGCAATACCCTTCTCAACCAGCAGAGGGTATCATGTGAATCTGCTTTCACTGGACGATAGAGACCGAGTTGTGCACGTACGTGCATGAATCTCACAAACACTTGCTCTCGATCCACGAGACTCGAAAACCGCGAAAAGCCCAAGAGTGAGTTAAACCCCACCTCTGCCACTGCACTGCCCCCTCTAGTGTTTGGGTGGCGTAATGGCAGAGCTACACACTCACACGTGCTCGTCTCCCGCACAGTCTTGTCAGTCGCGGCCTTTCTTCTCCCCCTTCACGACACTTTTTTCTTTCATTCGCTTCAGACGGACGTGTGCATCAAAATACATCTGGGGACTTAAGGAGATTACAAACAACATCGTCCACACGAGTGTAATCCTGTGACCCGCGGTTCTGCAGGAAGGTCGATACTGTTGTTCTTTGTGATGAGCGAGCCGCTGCCCACCACACAGCGTCGCATCTCCCCCGTGAGGTTAATTAAACACTCGCATTCGTCGCGCAACAGGCAGAGATGATTTGAGCAGAAGTGGCTGAGGGTGATTTTACACATGGATGGCACAGCAGCCCGACTTAATTAATTATTTTCATCTGCAGACAGCCGACAGAATCGGTCAGTAAGTATTCACTGTAATTGTGTTTTTTTTTTTTTTTTCCTGAAGAGGAGAGTGAAGTCATGTGGAGTCGTGTGCTCTATCAAATCTACTCAGATGTATGAAATCTGTCACGACGTGAAGGATTATTATTAGTGGATGTAGTTATTTATAAGACTTATTTTATGAGTAACAGCTCTAAATCCATCTTAATCCTTACTGACTGTGTTAGTGATGCGGTGCATGTGGGAAAAATGGTGTTTGACTATTCCTTGGGATGATTTTGATAGACTCCGCCCCCTCTGTTTATCTTTGTTTAAGGTAAACACGTTTCCTTATTTGGTGAACGGGCTGAACCTTATTCCATAAGGGTGTGAAGCATCTTTTTGAGCTTGAATGACAACGCAGGGCATTTGCACAGGTTGGCAAACAATTTACAATCCTACAATTTCATCAAGCAGGCGCTATATATATGTACATCTGAGGGTGGGTGGAGAGACTCGTGGGGAATCGAACCCTCAACCTCATGCATTCAAGGCACATGCTCTGCCTCTGAGCTACATCCACCCAATTTGGCGAAAGGCGAGTAAACATGCTCCATGTTGCTCAAACAAAGGCCCTGGGTGTCTCACAGTGAGTGTTGCTTGGCAGCTGCAGTTCATTGGCTTAAATAACAGAGACTGTAAATGCACTCAAGTGGTCAAATTAGCAGAAGCCTGCCGCGGTGATCTCTCCTCCATTTAGTCTGAGAGCATGTAAACAACGGAAACTATCGGCTCCGATTTAATGTCCCCGCCGCTGTG